>QLOH01000927.1:0-272234 GCA_026901365.1 Sesbania bispinosa | reverse complement strand
TTAAGTAGAAAAATATAAATTATCAATTAAATTAAATACATCTACAAACAAACAAATTAAAACCTAACCTGCTTCAGGAACATGCTTCTACACTCAGAAGTCAAGGAATTGCAACCATGTGCAGAGAAATATTTTAAGCTGGGGGGAATCCCTTTAATTTCTTGAAGTTGGTCGCATTCAGATAATGAAACTTCCATAAAAAGCGGCACTCTTTGATGCATTCAGGAACAATTGTGAAATTATGATCATACCGTAGGATTAATTCTTTCAGGTTAACAAACCATGTGAGACCTATTGCCAAAAATTCATTTGACATATTGCATCCTCGGAGTGTAAGATGTTCCACCTTTGATAACGACATTGAGCTCACTTTTTGTTCACCCCCGTCCTGTTTAGGGAATAGCTCACTCTTTCCTGACTGAAACATTTTGCAATATATCATTTCAAGATCTTGAAGATTTTGAAGCCGAGTAAGATTTCGAAATAAATGCGGTAGTTCTTTCATGTTAATGCCCTGAAACCTAAGCTTAGTTATCTTTTCCATCTTTCCTGTTATTTTTGGAAAACTCTTAAGACTTTCACAATAAATAAAATCAAAATCTTTAAGAGAGGGCAAGTTGAAGGGTGGAAAACTCCTAAGCTTGTGGCAGCCACTAGCTTTCAAAATTTCAAGTTTCTCCAAGTACCCAACCGAATCGTGAATTGTAATAAGATTCTTACATTCTTGAAATGAAAGTTTTTTAAATTTGGGAGACTAGACACGTCACATATCTCTGTTAAATATTCACAGTCGTCCAAATTTAAAACTGTCATATTCACCAACTTCTGCAAAAGAAAAACAAAAATAATTAAGAATCAAATGAATAATTTTAGAGTGATTTATCAATATACAAGTTCAGAGATATGAAATAATTTACACTTGCCTTCGGTGAGCCACGCAACCCCCATGACATAGCATATTTTGGAACCGTGTCACAAACATATGGATGCACATCAAAATGAATGTTATCCACTGTATCTTTTGCATCCAACCCACTTTAAGGTGATTCTGCAACGCGCTTCCAAACATACAGGTACAATGACTATAAGGTAACTTGCATATGGAAAGTCTATTTGGAGGTAAATGGTGTGAAGGATATCCCCACCATTCGAGTACTCTTAAGCTTTTTGGAAAATGTTTAGGACCTTTAGAAAAACGGATGTTTTTAATTATCAGCGTTTTGAGGTTTGTCATATTCTTGAAGCTTCTCCATACCAATCTACTTCATCTTCTTCCTCTTTTTTCTTCATTAAGTAAGGAGCCATTCAGATATATGATTTCAATTTCATTTGTTCCCTTAAAAAAAACACAAATCAATCAAAATAAAATTATATATGTCAGGACAAAAACACATGTATTTAGAGCAATTTACATATTATAACGTCAAAATTTGTAGCATTAATAATCGAGTGAGTTAAAACAAGGCTAATGATAAAAAATCAAAACATTGATGTTGATCATACCTTATTTTCTTTTAAAACTTTAACTATATCTTTATGATCCCATAACCTAGTGCGTTTTCCTGGCTCTTTGGGTGATTTTTGACTAGCAATTTTTTTACCCATATCCTCAATCAGGTCATGTAGTGTCACCTTATCCCAGTCAATAATCTTTATGAGAGATTTGTCAATCAACACTTCAATTTGATATTCCATGCCACTACCATGATTAGCATGAAGTATTTCTTGACCTCTGCCAGTCTATATCCTTTTAAACAACAAGCAATGTCAAGAAAAACACTTTGCTCTTCCTCCTCCAAAGCATCAAAGCTCACTTTAAGTACTTCTTGAATCTCTTTAATAGGAATCTTTTCATATGAATGTAATGCAGATTCCCATTTTTTAGTATCTCTTCCAAATAAGTTGCAACCTATTACTTCTAAAGCCAGTGGGAGGCCAGAAGCATAAGCTACTACTTGGTTTATAACATTCTTATAACTTGGATCAACTTCATCATTTTTAAAAGCATTCCAACTAAGCAACTCACACGCTTCTTTCTCGTTCAATCCATCTACCTCATAAGTTTTTTTAATCCCATGAGTTGTTAGCAAATGTTTGTCTCGGGTTGTTATGATGACTCTGCTACCGGAACCAAACCAAGTAAGCTTTCCAGCAATTGCCCATAACTGTTTCATATTGTCAACATCATCAAGAATTAAAAGAATCTTCTTTCCCTTGAGCCTACGCTCGATATTGGAATCCCTTCACTAAAACTCCCTATCTGAATATCCTTCTCTCCAACTATATCAGAAAGAAGTGTCTTTTGGAGATCTACTAATCCATGTTTTCTCATATCATTAAGAAAACAAAGACCCTTCAAATATGTCAGCAACATAATTATAAACTGCACGAGCAAGTGTTGTTTTACCCATTCCACCAATTCCATAGATCCCTACCATGTGCACCACATTATCGGATGCAAGATCTAGAAGCGAGAGAACTTGTTGTACTCGAGGTTCTAGTCCAACGGGGTAACTTGCAACATGTAAAGGTTGGCGATTAATCTTGTCGGAAACCTCCTTAACTATCTTCCAAATAAATTCATGTTCATATTCATTCCTAGACAATCAGAGAAGTTTGTTTGAAGTGATAATAAATGCATAGTCATATTTATGTATTGCTAATTATACTATTACATACAATTCAAATTTTTTGACTGAATGAACTAAGTGCGTGTTTGGAAACATAAGTTTAAACATATCTTATGTTTGCAAAAGCAACATGAAGTTACATTGGTTTAAACGTGGATTTAAGAGGAAAATTGTATTCAAACGCAATTTCCAATGGAAAACCAACATACTCAAAAAATATTTTGTGTTTGCAAACATACATTTGGGATTACAAACTACAATCCAAACATACACTAACTTGTGCAATATAAACAAGCATTTATTTCGTTGTTACTGGTAAGTTTTAACATTAGATTATTAGACATATATATAAAAGAAACGAAATATAAGAAGGTAAAACAGGTGGATGCTACGGTGTGACACTAAATTGTGTCACACCGGTGATACACAACATTTGACCTACTGTAGGTGGTGAACTTCCGGTTTTAATATTATAATATTACTGAAATAATTTTTAAATTAAACTTTATGAAATTGCATTTTAGTCACCCAATGCCCTGATGTCCACATTTAACCCAAAATCCCCAAATGTGAAACTCAGGTTTTGCTCATTCAGCCAGTGCCTCTTGTCCCTGGGTAGGGTTTTTTGCGGTGGGATGAAATCTTCATTTGTGCGAAGGTATTAACGGCGGTGGATATTCTTCCGGTCGTGTTTGTAGAGTGAAGGGAGTTCTGCCTTTGTTTCGCGCCTGTAAGTAGTACCGGTGGCTGCCATTTAACCGAAGCAGAGGTTTGCGACTATTCTTCGAAGCAGGTAAGTTAATCCAATTTTTTTAATTTTTTTTATAGAATGTGGAATCTGTCCGATACTCCGATATAAATCTTATGATGCTTTCCATGGTCAATGTTATCGAGATCCGCTTGGGGATGTTGTCGTGTGGTAGCAAGTCCGCCGCTCACGCTGTTGCAGTTATGGTCGTCTTGGTTTCTTCTGCTCTTTTGCTTTTATATCTCCACCTCTATCTATGCTTTTACCCATTGAAATTTAATTAGTAAAAAACAAAACAACAATGCGCCTAAATTTCTTTTCTAGTTTTGCCTGTTCATGTTTTAAGATATGAAATGGTTCAATTTGGTTGTAATCAATTAACTAACATGATGTTTTCATTTACTTGTCTTATCTTATTCTACGTGTTGTTAATGTAATTTGGATTCAATATGTTTTAAATCCATCTAATTGTAGTATGATTTCTTTATCATCCAAATAATAATTGTTTTCATTTCAATTGAGTCCACGTGCATTTAATTAATGAAATAAATTTGCAAATTAATGAAACTAAATTTGAACAATTTTATTAAATTTGACGTCAATTCTTAATTTCCTACAATTTTTCACATTTTTTCGGCACCCAAAAGTATTTTTCCTTAATTTCCTACAATTATTGTGTAGTTAATTCATCATAATTACGTTTAATGCCGGAAAATCACAAAAATTGAACCTAACCACCCTCTAACCACCCCAGACACACCACTCAATCCACGGGTCCAAACTCACACAACAACCCCGCTTGACCTTCTCCCATCCCGAAAACTCACCTAGGGTTTTCAAACCAAATTAGAACGTGGCTCCTACCTTTAACTCACCAACCTAACGACCCCGAAACAAGATGATACCTCTCCAATTCAATTCACACCATCAAAGTACACTACCATAATTTTCTCACAATTTTTCGGCGCACAAAAGTATTTTTCCTTAATTTCCTCCAGTTATTTAGTAATTAATTCATCTTAATTACATTTAATGTCGGAAAATCACAAAAATTGGACACAAGCACCCTCTAACCACCCTAAACACACCACTGGATCCCCGAGTCCAAACTCACACATCAACCCCGCATGACCTTCTCCCATCCCGAAAACTCACTTAGGGTTTTCAAACCTAATTAGAACGTGGCTCCTACCTATAACTCACCAACCTAACGTCGCCCGAAACAAGACGATACCTCACCAATTCAATTCACACCATCAAAGGACACTACCGTAATTTTCTCACAATTTTTCGGCGCTCAAAAGTATTTTTCCTTAATTTCCTACAATTATTGTGTAGTTAATTCATCATAATTACGTTTAATGCCGGAAAATCACAAAAATTGAACCTAATCACCCTCTAACCACCCCAGACACACCACTCAATCCAAGGGTCCAAACTCACACAACAACCCCGCTTGACCTTCTCCCATCCCGAAAACTCACTTAGGGTTTTCAAACCTAATTAGAATGTGGCTCCTACATATAACTCACCAACCTAATGACGCCAAAACAGGACGATACCCAACCACTTCAATTCAGACCACAAAAGGACATTACCGTAATTTTCTCACATTTTTTTCGGCGCCCAAAAGTATTTTTCCTTAATATCCTACAATTAATGTGTAGTTAATTCATTATAATTACGTTTAATGCCGGAAAATCACAAAAATTGAACCTAATCACCCTCTAACCACCCTAGACACACCACTCAATCCATGGGTCCAAACTCACACAACAACCCCGCTTGACCTTCTCCCATCCTGAAAACTCACTTAGGGTTTTCAAACCTAATTAGAACGTGGCTCCTACATATAACTCACCAACCTAACGACACCGAAACAGGACGATACCTAACGACTTCAATTCAGATCACAAAGGACACTACCATAATTTTCTCACATTTTTTCGGCGCTCAAAAGTATTTTTCCTTAATTTCCTACAATTATTGTGTAGTTAATTCATCATAATTACGTTTAATGCCGGAAAATCACAAAAATTGAACTTAATCACCCTCTAACCACCCCAGACACACCACTCAATCCACGGGTCTAAACTCACACAACAACCCCGCTTGACCTTCTCCCATCCCAAAAACTCACCCAGGGTTTTCAAACCAAATTAGAACGTGGCTCCTACCTTTAACTCACCAACCTAACGCCCCCCGAAACAAGATGATACCTCTCCAATTCAATTCACACCATCAAAGTACACTACCATAATTTTCTCACAATTTTTCGGCGCACAAAAGTATTTTTCCTTAATTTCCTCCATTTATTTAGTAATTAATTCATCTTAATTACATTTAATGTCGGAAAATCACAAAAATTGGACACAAGCACCCTCTAACCACCCCAAACACACCACTGGATCCCCGAGTCCAAACTCACACATCAACCCCGCATGACCTTCTCCCATCCCGAAAACTCACTTAGGGTTTTCAAACCTAATTAGAACGTGGCTCCTACCTATAACTCACCAACCTAACGTCGCCGAAACAAGACGATACCTCACCAATTCAATTCACACCATCAAAGGACACTACCGTAATTTTCTCACAATTTTTCGGCGCACAAAAGTATTTTCCCTTAATTTCCTCCAATTATTTAGTAGTTTTCAAAATAATTTTCCTTAATAATATACAATCTTAAGTCCAAATTAACTTTTACCTTGCACTCTTCAAAATATAAATTATTAATTCAAATACGAAAGTACATTTATTAAAAAAGACTACCACTATTTTATCAATTCTTTCTTATATAACAAAACTGCAAGCTATTTATTTTAATTCATTACATTTATTCACCGGCTGATATTGTTGTTAACTAACTAATGACATGACACCAGGTCCATTGCTAATGTATTGTTACGAACATTACTTCTATTTTACTCTTATATATGGCAATAGAATAAAAAAATACACACCACATAATACAGGGAACATAAATGTCACGAAGATCGTAATGGAAGCAGGTTGGTATATTGTAAATGGAATCCGATTTCCAAGCCCAAACCTCCGTTTTACTGTACCAAATAACGTTTGTCAATTATATTTAACAAAGGGACTAAATGTTAATTTAATAAACTTCCCAACCTATTTACGAAAAGGACTTAACTGAAATTTTATAAATTTGACTAGAAAAGACCAGCAGGTAGCCGGTCATCAATCTCAGTCGTCCACTCAAAAATCACGAAATCCAACGGTTTAAAATGATGTGTATCACCGGTGAGACACAATTTTAGTGTCTCACCGTAGACACCACCGGTTAAAACAAGGGTAGAGCGGAGTATACCTAAGTATGAAATGAGAGCCAACTAAGTTAGCAACTTGTTGCAAAGCATTCTTCCATTTTTGCAAACCTATCCATGTTATCTTTGAACCTTTTCTCCTGCATAGCCATTGCTTCTCCGTAAGTCCCTGTTTGCTTTCGCACATCAGAAGGATCCACCTTATAAAAGACCGGCCAAACTAACCGGCCCTTTCCCTTAATGCAGTCAAGGATCTTGGAAAGCTCATCCAAGCAAAATGAAGAAGATGCATAGTCCTCAGATAGAACAATGATGGCAATCCTGGAATTTTCAATTGCCCTTCTCAAGTGCTGGTGTTATTTCTTCCCCTTTTCGAAGCTCCTTATCATCAAAGAATGTGCAGATTCCCTTGTCACAAAGGGCTTTCCAAAGATTGCCAGTGAAATGGAGGCGAGTATCAGAGCCTCTAAAGCTGAGGAACACATCGTAGGTGAAATCATTGGCAAAGGAAGAGGAGGATGGTTGTGATAGAGCCATGAGAAGAAAGCGTAGAAGGTTGGGTCTCCAAAATGAAAGAGGAACAGAAACTGAAAGACTACAAAACAGTAACTGAAGTAAGTAGCGACGCAGATAAGTTCCTTTCTTCTTGTTGATTATCTCTGTTTATGGATTAACATTCGTAAACTTGAGTTTAAATGAACGTGAATTTAATAAATATGATTTATGATAAATATGAGTATGAGTAAATATGATTTTTTTGTTTGGATATTTTGCTGCAAACGTGAGTTTTAAAAGAGTAAATATTGAGAAAACTTAAGTTAAACAGAAGCTACAAAAACCTGCGTTTTGCAAACTCAAGTTTCAGAACTCAAACATAAATTTTGATCAATGGAACTAAAGAACATGAAAAATATTCAACATAAATTTACTCCTAAAGACGTGAGTTTAGGATTTACAAAGCCAAACATGCAATAAATAATTGAAGACTAGAGCTACAAAAGATCTCTTGGTCCCTGACGCTTTGTCCCATCCTCTTTTTTCCCAATACATCAAAAGTCGCTTTCTCTTCTTTCTTCTTTTTTTTTTCCCACATTAGCTTTATCTTTTTGTTAATTGTTCTTTCCTCGGATTTATTTTCTTATGGAACTAGTTGGTAAGCCGTGTCTTCGCACGGATAAATTGATGATATAATTTATGTTGTTCGTGCTTCGCACGGGATAAAATATTAGTTATCGTAAATATTTATATATTAAGATAATATGTTTTAGTATAATAATAAAAAAATTAATGTATGAGAAAAAATAGTAAGAGCAAGATTGCCTCCCGTGGTTCATTAAAAAAATTACTCTTATAATAAAACAAATTATAGGAACGAATAATTAGTGAAAATGATTTAATATAATAAAAAAGAAAACAAAAATGCGATAAAAATAAAAGAAAACAACAAAAGCAAGATTCTCTCGTGGATGATACATGTTATTCATTGCATAAAAAACCATTACTAAATTGAGAATAAAAAACCAAAAAAAAGAAATGGAAGTTTGAAAACACAACACATGTACAGTGGGAACAATTTTAATATAGAGTAAATATAATAGATAACATGATAGGAACGGGACTGTCTCCCGTGGAGAAAGCCCATAGTTCATAAAAAGATTCTTTCATAATGAAACATATTAATAAAAACAAATAATGAAAGAAAATGTTTTCAAATCATAATAAAAAAAGAAAATAAAAGTGTGATAAAAAATAAAAGAAAAAGGGAAATGACAAGATTAAGACTGCTTCCCGTAGATGAAACTTGTAATTCATAAAAAAAATCATTTTACTAACATGATAATGAAGAAGAATGATATTATAAGTGAATGATTAAATAAAAATAAACAAAAAGGAGAAAAAAAACACTAAAATAGGAGCTAAAAAAATGAATATATGATTTTGATAAAAAAAATGGAAAGAAAGTAAAAAGGATGATACATTTTTTGTCATCGTCCATTTCTGATTTTTTTATTATATAAAAACACACATTATGAATAATAATAATAAAAAGAAAATTAATGTGTGAGAAAAAATAAAATGGTAGGAATAGGACTGTCTCCCGTGTAGAATACCCGCAGTTCATAAAACAATTTCTTTTATAGTGAAACATATTAATAAAAACGAATAATGAGAGAAAATGTTTTAATATCATAATAAAAAAGAAAGTGAAAGTGAGATAAAAAATAAAAGAAAAAAGAAAACAACAGGGATTAAGACTGTCTCCCGTGGAGGATACCTGTGATTCATAAAAAACACTACAATAGAAGCTAAATAAATGGAGATATAATTTGCTAAAAAATGAAAACAAAGTAAAAAGGATAATAAAAAGAAAATTAATGTGTGAGAAAAAATAAAATGGAAGGAACAGAACTGTCTCCCTGTGGGGAATACCCGCATTTCATAAAAAAATTCTTTTATAATGAAACATATTAATAAAAACGAATAATGAGAGAAAGGATTTTAATGTCATAATAAAAATAGAAAATGAAAGTGAGATAAAAAAAGAAAAGAAAAAGAAAACGATAGGATTAAGATTGTCTCCCGTGGAGGATACCCGTGATTCATTAAAAAAATACTACAATAGAAGCTAAATAAATGGAGATATAATTTGATAAAAAAATGAAAAGAAAGTAAAAAGGATAATAAAAAAGAAAATTAATGTGTGAGAAAAAATAAAATGGAAGGAATAGAACTGTCTCCCGTGGAGAATACGCACAGTTCATAAAAAAATTCTTTTATAAAGAAACATATTAATAAAAATGAATAATGAGAGAAAATATTTTAATATCATAATAAAAAAAGAAAATGAAAGTGACAGGATTAAGACTAACTCTCGTGGAGGATACCCGTTATTCATAACAAAAACACTACAGTAGAAGCTAAATAAATGGAGATATAAAAAAAAGTTAATGTGTGAGAAAAAAATAAAATGATGGAAACAGCTCGTGGAGAATACCCGCAGTTCATAAATTTTTTTTTATAATGAAACATATTAATAAAAATAAATAATGAGAGAAAATATTTTAACATCATAATAAAAAACGAAAATGAAAGTGAGATAAAAATAAAGAAAAAAAACGACAGGATTAAGACTGATTCTCGTGGAGGATACCCGTGAATCATAAAAAACGCAACAATAGAAGCTAAATAAATGTAGATATAAAAAAAAGAAATTTAATGTGTGAGAAAAATAAAATGATAGGAACAGTCCGTGGAGAATACCCGCGGTTCATAAAAAAGAAAACCCTATGTGTGAGGAAAAATAAAATGGAAGGAACAGAACTGTCTCCCGTGGAGAATACCCGCAGTTCATAAAAAAATTCTTTTGTAATTAAACATATTAATAAAAACGAATAATGTGAGAAAATATTTTAATATCATCATAAAAAAGAAAACGAAAGTGAGATAAGAAAATAATAGAAAACGACAGGAATAAGAGTCACTCCCGTGGAGGATACCCGTGATTCATTAAAAAAACACTACAATAGAAAATAAATAAATGGAGATATAATTTGATAAAAATAAATAGAAAGTAAAAATGATGATGTGATGTTTTTGGGAGGGAAAGAAAAGAAAAAGAAAGGGAGAAGGAGAGGGTGACACTCGGCATAGAGTGGAAGGATTTTATAAGAATAGAATGAAAGAATGGATGGAAATGGAATAGAAGATAGAATAGAAATGAAATGAAAGTGAGATAAAAAAATACAGGAACAAGAGTGACTCTCGTGGAGAATACCCGTGATTTATTAAACAAACTACAATAGAAGATAAATAAATGGAGATATAATTTGATAAAAAAAATTAATAGAAAGTAAAAAAGATGATGTGATGTTTTTGGGTGGGAAAGAAAAAGGGAGAAGAAGAGGGTGACACTTGACATAGAATGAAAGGATTTTACAAGAATAGAATAGAATAGAAGAATAAATTAGAAGAATAGATTTCTATATAATTTAATTTACTATTATTTAGTAAAATTTGATTTTTAGACTTGAGCAGTAACAATTTTTTTATGGTGCTTCAAAATTTATTATTTAATTCGTTTATTGATCTTTCATTTTTTTACCTAATTTTTTAAGTGAAAGTGATGTATTAAAGTAAGAATGTAGTTGTAAAAACAATGAAAAATGAGTATAAATAAATTTAAATAAAAATGCTACAATAAAAATAACTAAACATGAATATTTATGTATAAATAAGCATAAAATTTATGGTTAAAATTTAAAAATCGATTATTATTATTATTAACTTAGAGAAAAAAATCATTAACCGATGATAAATAAAAAGAGATAAAAAAACAGACAGAAAAACCTGTGGTTTAAAAATCTAGACACAGAGCCTAGAGGGTATTAACCGGTGGTTAATAGAAGAGATAGAAAATAGAAAAGGAAATAAAAGAAAAAAGAGAGATAGAAAATAGAAAAAAATAAATAAAAGAAAAAGTAAGACGTGACTATAAGCGGACACGTGTGGCATAGTGGAAAGATTTTATAGTAGTAGATAGAGATGAAATTTCTTCTTTATGCTGGTAGCTAGGTATGGGCCGTGATTTGGGAGGTTAAAAAAATACTTGTGGAAATATCCGCCATACCCGTGTATTTATAAAATGGGTGGAAATAGATATTATACTATTCGTCCTACATGTATTTATATATTTATTAAAATATATTTTTTATTAAATATATTAAAATATTATAATTTTTTATTATTTTATAATGGGATATAATTTATTTTATAATATTTTGTGATGATACTTTTAATAAATTAACATATAATAATATTATATAATGATAATTTATATATATAATACGATATTATAATATATTATATAATATTTCTTTTTTATAAATTTAAATTTTTAAACATTAATTAATATTTACAAATACATGTGAATACCTGCTACCGCATTGGTATCAATTAATTTTAACAGGTATGAATACATGTAGTGTACTCCCACCCGATTGACATATCTAGTGATGATTTATATTTATGCGAAATTATCAATTGACCCACTTTTAAGATTGAGTTAATTTTTTCACCGAAAAAATATTGAGTTAATTTTGCGGGTATTTAGTTCGATGTTTGTGGTGGAAAATAATACTTTGATATTTTTCTAGAAGAGAAAGATAAAAAGGACAAAAAAAGAAAATAAATATGATAATAATTGATTTAATGTAAAAAATAAAAATAAGGTATGAAAAGAAATATAAAAAATACGATCATGAAAAAATTAAAACTCTTTAGATTTAAATAAGTTTTTAGTCTCTCAATTTACACTCATTTTTGCATTTAGTCTCTCCCCACTTTTTTTTATGGTTTGAGTCCCTTATAAATTATCCGTTAATAAAATTAGTCCCTAGGGTTAAATCTAATTCGTTAAGTGATGATGTGGCCGGTTAAGTGCCACGTCACACTAATCCATTTGTGCAAATATATCCATATCAGATTTTTTTTACCATGTGCCCTGTCGAAGTGTATTGTCTATAGTAAATAGTAATTTAGGTTTTGGTAAAATTATTTCACCATCAACACTGTTCAAACTTCAGTGAACGTTTATTGTGTACGAAGAGTGTGTTTGGATGAGTGTTTTGGCCAAATAAACTTGAGTATCTGGTCTTTAAAACGTGAGTTCAATTTTTTTTGTAATGTTTGGATGAACATTCATGATTTGAGTTTGGATGGAAACTTGAGTTTACTTGGATGCAATAATTCCTAGCTTTTGCGTTTGTTGATACTTGAGTTCCCTTCAGTTTTTTTTCTTTAACTCACATTTGTAACAAATTATCCAAACAAAAAATCACGTTTATACAAACTTAAATTCCCTTCAAATCACGTTCACTTAAACTCAAGTTTGCAAACGCTAATCCAAACACAGTAAGTATTCGAATTGGAAGTCACTCTCTGCTAGGGTGCAACGCTACGCTGCACATTCACGCGGGAGAATGTTGAGGGTTTCTCTTTAGAGTGGAGGAAGTAGGGTGATCATAGCCATGTGTGGGAGTTGAATATTTTGCACCGTTGTTTCGATTTCGAAAAGGTACTTGTTGCTGCAATCGCGTGGAGGTTTTTGCCGGTGGAGGTTATAGGTTTTCTTTTCCTGCTATTGCTTTGCAGTGTTCAATTTCTAGGGGTGGGGAACCGATTGATGACTACTTTCTTACTTTGGGATTATTTATTTGGGGTTTGAATATTGTTAGTGGGTAAAGGGAACTAAATATTTTTTTATAGATACTACACACCATGATGTAGTTTTTTTGGAACAGCCACTGATGTTGCTTACCAGTGCTAAATCTGAAGTCTAAGTTTGAACCACTTCGTTTACATTTCTTTGCTACTGATGTATACAATTTTTGCTACTGTTTTTAAAGTAAACCAGCATGTGGACTCATATGATTTACAGCTAAATCAGATTTCCATCTTTGGTTTAAAGTGTGATGGTCATTGGTTATCAGATTCTTTGAAGTTAACCAGTTTATCAAAAGCACAAATTCTTTATAACTGGTTTATATGTTCTTAGCACAAATATTGCTCTACAAGTGTTTAATTCATAATAGTGATTGATTCATCAACATGAAGTTCAAAGGATGTGTACTTGGTAAGGCTCTTATATGTAACTGCTCCAGGAAAAGAGGAATGAATTTGTTCCAAATAGACTGCTCTGTTCCAAACCCATGAACTATTTAGAGCTGTTGACAGGCTCTTTTTCTGGTGTCACCATGTTGTAATATATATGGTTCAGTAAGAAAAAAAAAAGAAAAAAAAAAATGAACTATTGGGTGAGACAACTACTTGGAGTGGTTTGGTTTAGTGTTGTCTGATCTTTATTTATAGTCCCAAAGATATGGCTCATTGGTAAATATATATAATTAAGGGGGAGAATTCTACGATGAGGTACATTAATAGGGTTTTGGGTTTAGGGTTGCATCTTATTTTTAAGTTTTGCGTAAATATATATCACTTAAGTAAGAAACTCTTTTAAAAATAACATATTGGTCATTTAGACGAGGTAGGATTAGGAAATTTGACATATTCAAGGCACTTTATCTAACCCTAACATGGCAGTATAAATAGTGAACAAATATAAAGAATGTTTTTACAATTAGGCATTTTATCGAACACTGAGAATATGTTTGTGAGATGAATTTTGGAGGAGAAGGAAGGGTTTATTGGAAGCCCTTCCCCTTTGTGTTTGTGAATTTTGAGTATTTTAACCATGTAAGGACCTTCACTGATTTCCTATACAAGTATCTCTTATACAAGTATCTCTTGATGTTGCTGCTCTTGTTCCCCTTAATGGAAAGCTACGCATTATCGCAACAATATGAGCATCAGTCTATGTTTTAAGTCTAAACAGTCACGTGGATATATAGCAATCCTCACCGTTGGGAAAATATTGGTGGAAGAAGTCCGGTGAGATCTTTAGTTAGAAAATTATGGTCAACTATAGCATCCAGTTAGGAAATTGTTGGTTGCGTAGTAAAAAAAAGGTGCAATCATGAGTTGTCACACCCTCATTGTGCCATATGTAATTCACTCACCATGTTAGCTAAAGTTTGTTAATTTTATCTAATCACTAACTGGCCCAATTAGTTGCCTTTTCGTAATTAGAGTAAATTGGGTACAAATTGCGCCAAAATTATTTCCCTCCAATTTGAAAAAATATTCATTTTGGAATCTGTAAAGGACCCTAATCCCAAATTCTAATTTCCCAAAAATCCTAAAGAACCCTAATCCCCAAATTGTGAATCATGTACCATGAAGCTCTAATTTCTCCTCATCCTTTGATTCTTCAAAACGAGTAAACCTTGAGCCCCTTTCAAACAACTTCGACGTTCGATCAAAGAGACCCTACATGATGAACTTAGGTAGAATAGCGGCACAAGCATGGAGATTGATGACGTTCTGTAGAAGATGAGAGGGAGGGGTGAGAGACCCATTGGGGGCTTTATCGAGTGGGAATAATGGCGAAGAAGGAGTCCGCTTTGACGAGGAGTCCGCTTCTACTAGCCCCTGTGGTTGTTTTAAATTTTGAGACTTTTGATTTTATCAATGCCTTAACCAATGAAGTTATTCGAAGGTGGATATTACCCATCTCTGCAAGCCTTCGAAGCAGACCAACTTGGTGATGAGGAAGAATTGCCTTGCAGCAAAGGTGATAAAAGTTCCAACAAAAAAACTCTGTTCTTCCAGTGGTGGTATTTTGGTGTTTGTAGTGGAAGCCTAATGGGTGTCACAGTCATGTCCTACATCCAAGATACCTTTGGCTGGGTATTAGGTTTTGCCATCCCTGCAATTTCAATGGTTATGTCTATTTTAATTTTCTCTTGTGGAAGCCATATATATTTATATAAACAACATGATGATGACCTTCAAGATAAGGAGCCCTTCATGAACATATTTCAATCCTGTTCTGGTATGAAACACGAACCTGGATCTGAGTCAGCAGGTTAAAGTCGGATCTGGGTCCGGGTTGACGGTGTGGGATCCGATTTGAACCCGGGGGTGGTGTACCTGCAAAGGGACTCCGACGCCCAAGTTAGAAAGGGATAATAACAGTCAAAGTGATTGACTGGATAAGATTGTGTGTACCTAATGATCTGTCAGTTACCCGTATATATAGGGGTTTTCCCTGTATAAATATGGCAAGTGGGCCTTTGTATAAAAGGAGTGAATATGCAGTTATAATCATATAATCATAGATACAATATTTAATATATTGTGGGAGATCACAGATATAATTACATATATGGTTATATTATGTACATATATTATTATATATTTAAGGATATGACAATAATATAGTACGCGGGCCATATTGGCTATTGGGCTTTAGGTTTAGACCGTAACAGAAGCCCCCCAACTCTTGTCAACTTATTTAGTTGGCTTTGAGCTTAAATGCTTTGGACGTAGCCGAGACGACATTCAGAGTTCGAGACGTCTTTGAAGGTTCAACTCGAGACGGCCTCGAAGATTATATTCAAGATGATTTTGAGGGTTTTTGATTTATCCCAGTTGGGTGTGACAAGTTGTGAGCCGCTTCTACCTTGGTTTGGGATGCTATTTACTTCACGTTTTGGGTTTGAAACGAATGTGTATCTGTATTAGCTGGTTCGGGACGAGTTCGTATCCTGATGAAACGTCGCGACGTTTCATTTTCTTTGAATTGTTTCAATTGCTGGGGACGTTTCGTGTTCCAGGTGACGTGTCGCTCTGCTATAAAGTCGCGACGGTTCGACTTCCTGGACCGTAGCAGTTATGGGCCTTTTCGGCCTTATAAATAGGGGGTGGAGAAGTTTTCTTCTGCCACTTGCTTCATTTGTTTCCAGCTTCTCTCTTTGTGCAATCGCATTCCCGAATATTGATCCGGCTCTCTGCTTCCAAATCGAATTCAGGATCCGACTATCAGGTATTACTCTTTTCTCCCCCTTTTCTTTTTTTTTTTTTTGCACAAATGAGTGAGAGTAGTTCTTTGGAAGTTTTGTCTGGGAAACCTGAGTTCTAGGTGTCCTGGAGCCGGTCATCCTGTGGGGATAATGAGGATTTAAGTTCTGAGTTGGTCGAGGTGTTGAGGCGGAGGAATATGGCCTCTGGGGAGGGAGTTCGAGTTGAAAATGATAACAAATTATATAAATCCGAGACGGATTCATATGATAGTGTCTTTGATGAGTCGAGTGCTAGTCGTCCCGGTTCTGATGAGGGTAGTTGTTACACAATCACCTCTGCAGGTGTTGAAATGGCTGAGCCCCGTGATGAGGAGTACTTCGTGCCCCTTTGGGCTGATAGGTATCAGTGGGTGGATCCGGAGGTTCTTGGTACCTGTTCTGTGTATAGACCCGGCTGTCCTGAGCATTTCCAGGAACGCTTATTCGATCTGGAGGTGTTTGGCTCAGCCGAGATGAAAGAATTGTACAATGTGGTGCTTCCACCTCGATGGGGCCGAGTATGCCATCTATCCGAGACCAATACACCTTTTTTATACACTTACGACTCTTTTTATTCAAAAGTGAGATTGAGGCTTCCGTTCACTGAATTTCAAGAACGGATGCTTATGTTTTTGCGGTGTGCTCCTTCACAACTGCACCCAACTCGTGGGCCTTCATCAGGTGCTTCGAGTTGATCTTGACCAAGTTCGGCTTCACGCCTTCTGTAAAGTTGTTCTTTTATTATTTCATAGTGTTAAGGAAGCACCCCCTAGGGAATAAGAAGGAGACTCTGAAAAGTTAGATCTCTTTTAGGGAGCATAAAAATCGAAAATTGATAACCCCGTTTTGTGAGTCGGCTAAGAGGGGGAGCATCACTTTCAAACAAGAGTTCTTCCAAGTACAGGCGGCCGAAGGTGTGAAGCCGTTTTGGGAGGAAAGGTCTTCTAACACACCACGTTTTTTTATTTACTGGAATGACAAACATTATGACATGAAGTCGTCTGACTTTGAAGTCTCCGAGTCGGCTTTGTCCCCTCAGGATCTGGTAGTAAGGGATTTGCTAAAGGAGTCAGTTGAGGAATGTGGGTTGTTTTCCTCTAAGAAAATATTAGATGGTCCGACTCGTAACGTTGGATCCAGAATTGGTGAGATTTATTCTATTTGCCTGTTACTTTCTGTTATTTTCGTCCCGGCTAATCGTTCATGTTTATTTTTGTAGCTTCAATGGCATCCGGGGCGTTGAGGCAGTTTAGGGCCCTACAGAACACCCAAGTTAATACCGATGATGTTCGGGTCGACTTGGATTTTACCCGGACCGATGGCGGAGATGGTTCAGTTCCCCGACCGGTCATCAATGTTGATCCCGTCCCGTCTGGGTATGACGATGGGCAGCCTCAAGCGCAGAGGAAGAAGAATTTGAAGAAAAAGAAAAATAAAAAGGCTAGGGTGGAAGAATCTTTAGAGGAGTCCGGGTTGAACCTGTACGACTCGGAGGTTGATTTGGACACCCCTGAGTTGGACCATATTCTGTACAACCCCTTCATGAAATCGGTTCACGGAAGTGTTCCGAAAGTTGAGGGTTTATTGGACATTGAGCGCCAATGCCTTCAGCATGCTGCGTACATAAGGCATCTAAGGCTTGATGTGATCCCGGACTCCGAGCGGGTTTCTTCAGACCTTGAGAACCGTACGACCGAGAGGGATAAGGCCTTAGAAGATGTGAAAACTGCCCAAGAGGCCCTCAACCTTGAGAAGAAGGAAAGCAAAAAATACAAGGGTCTTTATAAGTCTGTGAAAGATAAGAACAAGACCCTGGAAGCTGAGGTAGATAGGTTGAAGGCCGACTTGGAGAAGATG
Source organism: Sesbania bispinosa (assembly GCA_026901365.1). Lineage (NCBI taxonomy): Eukaryota > Viridiplantae > Streptophyta > Magnoliopsida > Fabales > Fabaceae > Sesbania > Sesbania bispinosa. The sequence continues at coordinate 254,254 of QLOH01000927.1, read as the reverse complement.
TAGTTGGCTCCACCTGCGTCCGGGATGACCAATGAGGCTGTTGTTGAACTTGTGAAGAAAAACTTGCAGAAGGCTCAAGCCAAATTCAATGAAGAAAGGGCTAGCCTTATGAAGCTTTCTCAAGAGATCATCAATGCATCGTTCAGGAATGTTGTGGCGCAGTTGGGGGTGCTCAATCCCGGCTTGAAGGTCGAAGAGACGTCACCCGAGTATGAGGTCTTTGAGGGGAAAATTTTCCGGGTCGACATGGAGAAGAAGGTTTATGTTGATGTCGCTTTTGGTGAGGAAGTTGGCCCGTATATTGAGTGACCTCGACATGGAGAAGAAGGTTTATGTTGATGACGCTTCTGGTGAGGAAGTCGCAACTGCGTTTTATTGATAATGGGTCGGGATACTCTTCGTATCCGACTTTAATAATACTAAGCCGAGATGCTCTTCCCATCCGGTTGAAACAAAATAATGATAAAGAAGAATACTGGGTCGGGATACTCTTTGTATCCGACTTAATCAATACTGAACCGAGATGTTTTTCACATCCGGTTTAAGAAAACTACAAGAAAATAACTTAGGAATAGTAGATCTTGAGTTTATCTGCGTTCCAAAACCTGGGTATAGGCTTTCCCTCAAGAGTTTCTATCTTGTAGGCTCCATTCCCGGTTGCCTCAATGATTCTGTAGGGACCTTCCCAGTTTGCTGCCAACTTTCCTTGGGTTGCATTTTTGTTGCCGATGTCGGCTCTGCGTAGGATGAGATCTCTAGATTGAAAACTTCTAGCTATGACTTTAGTGTTGCGTCGTGTTGTGAGGCGTTCCTTCAGAATTAATTCCCGGATATGAGCTATGGCCCGGGTTTCATCCAAGAAGTCTAATTCTTCCAAGATTGCTTTATCGTTCGATCCCTGGGTGAAGTTCTGGACTCTCCAACTTGACTCCCCAATCTCGACCGGGATCAGTGCTTCGGTTACGTATGTGAGCCGGAATGGGGTTTCATTGGTAGAAGACTGTGGAGTGGTGCGATATGTCCAGAGTACATGGTCTAGTTGCTCCACCCAGTTGCCTTTGGCGTTGTCTAACCTGCGCTTAAGGGCTTTGAGGATCACCTTGTTTGCAGACTCGGCTTGGTCGTTGGTTTGTGGGTGTTCTACTGCAGTGAAGTGATGCTTGATCTTTAGGTCTGACAGCAGCTCTCTGAACCTTTTATCAGTGAATTGTGTCCCGTTGTCCGTGATCACAGAATGGGGTATCCCGAACCTTGAGACAATGTTCTTATAAAAGAACTTCTGCACTTTGGCTGAGGTGATAGTGGCAAGAGGTTCTGCTTCTATCCACTTGGTGAAATAATCCACTGCTACCGCTAGGAATTTGACTTGTCCTGGAGCTGGGGGGAAAGGGCCAAGTATGTCAATTCCCCACTGGTGGAAAGGCCAGGGGGCCGTGATGGTTGTTAACTCAGATGAAGGTTGGTTGTGGATGGAAGCATTCTTCTGGCACGTTTCACATTTTTTAGCATAGTCCATGGAGTCTTGGGCCAGAGTCAGCCAGTAATACCCGGCTCTAAGGGCCTTTCTTGCAAGTGTTCTACCTCCTTGGTGATTTCCACAACTGCCTTCATGTAACTCGGCCAACACATACTTGGCTTCTTTGTCATCAACGCATTTGAGGAGAGGGGTAGAGAATCCCTTCTTGTATAATCTGTCTTTGATGACTGTGAAATGGGAAGCCAGTCGTCTCAGCTTTCTGGCTTCTTTTTCCTCTTCAAGGAGTGTGCCCTTCAAGATGTAAGTCTTAATGGGTGTCATCCATGAAGTGGATTCTTCTATTAGCATCATGGATGCCTCAGATATTCTTGGGGTCGAGACGACTTCTAGAAGGACTGACTTGTTCAGCTAAATCGTTTCCGGCTCCGAGGTCTTCCACCCAGCCTTCGGGTGTTGGTTGAGGATGAGGCCGAGTTTGCTGACGACGGGTGGTGACTGTCATGCTGGATAGGGGGAGGTCCTCCTTCTAGCGCCAAATGTTCTGGTATGAAACACGAACCTGGATCTGAGTCAGCAGGTTAAAGTCGGATCTGGGTCCGGGTTGACGGTGCGGGATCCGATTTGAACCCGGGGGGGTGTACCTGCAAAGGGACTCCGACGCCCAAGTCAGAAAGGGATAATAACAGTCAAAGTGATTGACTGAATAAGATTGTGTGTACCTGATGATCTGTCAGTTACCCGTATATATAGGGGTTTCCCTGTATAAATATGGCAATTGGGCCTTTGTATAAAAGGAGTGAATATGCAGGTATAATCATATAATCATAGATACAATATTTAATATATCGTGGGAGATCACAGATATAATTGCAGATATGGTTATATTATGTACAAATATTATTATATATTTAAGGATATGACAATAATATAGTACGCGGGCCATATTGGCTATTGGGCCTTAGGTTTAGACCGTAACAAATCCATAAAAGCATCTGCATTGAAATGCTTCCATTGTGAAATCACCTTACCAAATGACAAGTCTGAAGTGGTAGAGCTGGAGTAAGTTCCACTTGTCCGTTCACGAACACAGGGGCTTATGAAATTTTATTCTGGGTTCATGAATTTGAATCAGGGTTCAAATAAGAAAACATAATTTTAATGTTTCCTTTACAAATATGATAAAAGAGTGAGGGGTCAAAATATGATTTCTTTTTTTACAGCTGATGTGTCACACTTAAACCATGTGTATCAATAAATTGTTGACACCTAGGAAATGTATCACTGCCCATATTTTTTTAACTTTGTCGTAGAATCTTTAAAAAAAAATCTGATATGGATATATTTGCATAGGTGGCTTAGTGTGATGTGGCACTTAATTGGCCACATCATCACTTAACGGATTAGATTTAACCCCGGGGACTAATTCTATTAACAGATAATTTATAAGAGACTCAAACCATAAAAAAAGTAGGGAGGGACTAAATGCAAAAATGAGTGTAATTTGAGGGACTAAAAACTTATTTAAGCCAACTTTTTACATTGGATTGGAGATTTACTCTCTATCAATGTGCGTTACATAGAAATAAAAAAGAAAGAGTTAGAAATGACAACAATAATTTATTTTGCTGGTTGTAATTAGAAGCATTGTTATTCACTTATCTCAGATTGGGTTATTCCTAATTATTTTCTTTTTTTTTTGGATTATGAGTTGAAGTACTTTTGTATTCCCTTTTTTTTTTAATATATTTCGGCTTATAAAAAAAATAAATGACAATGTTAAGAGAGAAAAATATCTCTTTTGTGTTGTAGAGTTTGCATCTAAAGGAAATTTTAAGATTAGGCATTTAAAATTAATTAAAATATATAATATAATAAAATTATTACAATTTCACTTAAAGATTATTTTATATACTTTTTGAGATATAAAATTACTTATTAAATTAATAAACATTTTTTGCATTCCATAATAATTTTAAAATAAAAATATATTATTTATTTAAGGGAAATCATGTTTAATTATTTATAAAGAAGACATGCATAAATAATAAAGATGAAACATTTTACACTATAAAATATTATAGAAATAAATTATGTGAGTTTAAGACACATCATTATTAATATTTATTAATTTGATATGGTAACTCTAAATTTATACTTTTAATCCTTCTAAAAAAATCAAAATTTATGATTGATTAAATTTAAACAATTATATTTAAGAGGAATAACTATAATAATAATAATAATAATAATAATAATAATAATAATAATAATAATAAATAAATAAATAAATGAATGAATGAGGTGTTTAATGTAGAACAAATCATGTGATACATACATACATATACATACATACATATATATATATATATATATAATTCACTGATTGTTGCTCTTTCATAGATTTTTGGCACATATGAATCTATTATTATGACACAGAAAACGATTTTGTTTTAAGTGAAAAAAAAACGATTTTGTTTTAAGTGAAAAAAATTGAAGCCGCTTAATATGAAATTATGAATAGTGATGCGTGAGAACTCTGCTTTCTGCCTTTATAACACAATTTCAGAAAAAGAAACTAATATCTCGTCTGTCGTTTTATCTGTAGTTTAATGTTTTTGAATAAATATTAATGAATATGATAATTATATCTTTTTAGCCCCATTTTTTAAAATATATTTTTTATTTTTTTCTCATTAATGTATTTAATATATCTCTTTTTTAATGAAATAAAATTCCCCCACCATTTTTAGGAATTTACAATAAAACTTTTCATTTCAATTTGAAAAACTTTGAACTATACCACCAAATTTTTTAAGAAATTTAAAAGTTTCAATTTAAAAAATTATGCTTTCCACCAATTTTTTTTTAAAAGAAAGCCAAAAGTTTTGCTTATATATAGATTTCTCACTGGCCAAAAGAAAGTGCATCTAAAACAATTGTACAAAAAATCTTCTCAGTTTGATCTTTTTAATGGAAATTAAGCGAGTAAACCACCACTTTAGCCCCTGAAAGTGTGGTGCGCTGTCAATTTAGTCCCTAAATCAAAAAATTATCAATTTAGTCCTTGAAATTGTTCAACGTCGGTCAGGTTAGTCCTTCTGTTACTGTCCATTAGTTAACAGTAACAGAGGCGCTGATGTGTACTGTTAACTATCCAGGTGGCATGCTGACCTGTCTTAGACACCTTCAGGGACCAAACTGAACTTGTTTTCCCTGTACATTATCTTCTTCCTTAAAATCTAGGGTTTTCACTTTTGGGGAAAACTTAGAACCCTAATCACAGGAAGGTGAAAATGATGGGTAGTTCATCATCAAATCCCCAATTTCTTCATTAGAGAAGATCAACGACCCCTACCCGGAGCTCGTCTGCATCATCAATGGCTACTGCAACAGAGACTATGGGATTTAAAGCGCTCCATTGTCATTGTGGTAGAAGAGCCACCATACGAGTGTCAAAGACAGATCGCAACCCGGGGAGACCTTTTTACTCTTGCTCTTTGCCAAAGGTAAAACAACATCCCTTTAAATTGTGGTTGTTTGCAGAATCTCTATTAGGTTGAACATTGTTTGAAAAGCAACAGTCGTGGTTTTTTTTTTGTTCAGGATGATTTATCAAACTGAAAATTTTTTGCCTGGGTAGATCAAGAGTGTGATGGTGTGGCTGATGATGGAAAGGCGAGGGAAGATTTATGGAGGATGCGCTTAAGCTCACAGATTGAAGGAATGCAAAGTGAAATTAGGGGCTTAAAAATTTTAGTGACCTTTATGTGTTTCTATTTATTGATGTTAGTTATTGTGGTAGTAATTTGGATTAAATTAGGCACTTAAGAATTTGTTATTGTGGTACTAGTTTAGTGCCTTTAGGGATATCTTGTAATTGGTCCACAATGTGATGAGTTGGGACTATGTATTGACCTTTTTTTCAATGAAACTGTTTTTGCATTCTGGTCTACATTGTTTACTTGATGTTTTTCATTTGACTTAAATGAAAGTAAAATAAATTTGAACTCACCAGTTGTATCAATATAAATGACAAATGTTCAATATAAATAAAGATGACGGGTTCATAATTTACTTAGATGTGTCATAAACTAAAATTCATTACAGAATATAGCAACAAAGCATTCACCAAAAAGATATTGTTTGTCATCCAACAGAGGGACATGCATAATTACCAAACTGAAGTCATAACTGACTTGAAATCCCAAAATACCAATCATACTGCAATACAAAGCTACATAACTAAAGTCATAACTGACTTGAAATTCCAAAATACCAATCCTAGTGTAATACAAAGCTACTTAATTAAGTTATAGTCAATTTTTTTTATGGAGGAGGGCGAATTCCTAGTGTAGGGATGAATTGCATGAATCTGTTAGCAGTCCCTGCACTTGCTCCCTACAATGGTCCTGCAGCAGAAGTTGGTCCTGAAGTCCCACTTGGCCTGATAGTAGTTTGGGTTAATGAAGTTGCACCCTGAAAAGGCTTTGCAGCAGAAATGGGACCACTTGATGTATTTGCTCCCTGAAATGGCCTTGCAGCAGAAATTGGACCAGATGATGCACTAGGTCCATGAAATGGGCCTGCAGTAGAAGTTGGTCCAAGTGTCCTAGTTGGTATGACAGTAGTTGGGCTTGATGCACTTGGTCCTGTGAACCCAACATGTGGCCTAATTGATAATCCACCTCTTGTTGGCAACTTTTTGCGTGTAGTACCCCTGTAATTAGGCCTTGCAGCAGAAATTGGTCCTGGTGGTCTATAAGGAGGGTTTCTCAAGTTAATGTTAGGCTGCCCTTGTCCCATTGGTGCCTAAAAGGATAAAAGATTACAAATCAGCATGTTCAAAATAAGTAATGAAATATCATGTAGTTATTTGCAAGAAATTTATTACAAAAGTCCAAGTACATACCAGCCTAGTGGTCTGAGTTAGTGCAGTAGAAACTGTGGCTTGATTTAGATTAGTTTGTTAGAACCACATGAAACACTAGAAGGGGGGTTGAATAGTGTTTTATAATTCTTTGCAAATTTTTCTTAAAATCTTTTAACAAGCAAACGGAGTTTGAAAATATTTTAGCAACCTTCCGAAACTGGAAGTTCAGCAACTTGCTGATGCAACTCAGAAGGTTGGACAAAAACAATTTTGAAGTAATTTCGCATGAAGAAAAGATTGTTTATTGCGTGGATTTATAAAACAACTTTTCTTAAACCCTCCTTGGTTAGATAAAACAGAATATAAAGAGATAAGAGTTGAGAGAACTTATCCACATAAATTTATCCTTGTTCACCCACTAACTCAGTGAGCTACGTCCAGTCCCAAGGCAAACACACCACTGGATTTCCCACTAATCCCGCAAGATTACAAGTATTGTTTGAACCCAGCCTCTTCAAGCTAAACACAAGTATTCTTTGGACACAACCTCTTCAGGCTAAACCAAGTATTGTTTGGACACAGCCTCTCCAGGCTAAAACCAAGTATTCTTTGTTCCTCCAAGCCTCTCCAGACTCTCAGACACTTAACAGTGTTTACAATGATAAATAGTTTAAGTTTCTGAGAAACTTAAACACATGTTCTCTTGTACAAAGAAATGATTGAGTATAACTCAGGATACAAAGGATAAATTCTAAGTACAAGGAATTTCAAATGAAATACAACAGAGTGTTTTTGTTTGGAACATATCTTTTCTTAGATTGGCCGATTCACTCCTTTTGCTAAGCTTCTTCTCTTTTTCTTTCTGATGGGCTTCTCTAGTTTTTCACGCTTTCTTGATCTTTTCTTTTGAGCGTGCTTCTCTCTGTGTTGTTCTCTCTATTTTGTTCTCTGTCTTCAAAGGCTTTCATGGAGCTATATATAGCATCCAGAAAAGTAGCCGTTGAGCAAATAGACGTTGAGAGATAAACTTGTGATAGCTTTTGACTTGAATAGAGTAGTTGTGCAGAGGTAGTACTGCTTTGACACACAGAAGGTACAAAGATTCCTTTTCTGTGTATGATGTTCCACGAGATGCAGAAAGAACTCTGTAAAAAAAACTTCTTTTTGTAGGCAAAGGCAGAAGACGTTTAGAGACATTTAAGTCTTTGCGCAGAAAGTCTTCTGACTTGGACAGATACTATGTTGCATGATTCCAGTAAGACTTCTCAGCATAAAGAATGGTACACGTTATTAGAGGGTTGAGAAAATCTTCACCAGATCCAAGTTCTTTGTATCAGCAGGTTGATCAACTTCGGAGAGTTGCTTCTTTTAGAGTTGCTGAAATACAAAGAAAAATACCTTTCTCAGTAGAATCTGTTTTTATGCAATCAAATTTGTTAGACATTAAAACCAAGGGTAATGAGTCTTGAATCCAATTTAAATACTTAAATTGATTTTGAGACTCAACATTCTCCCCCTTTTTAATGATGACAAATTTGATATGACTAACAAATATCTGAAATAATTGAAGTGAGATATAAAGAGAGTTAAAGAGAAAAGTTCTCCCCCTCTTTCAGATAAATGAGTGGAGTGTGGAACTCCCCCTGAATAACATACTTCTCTTCTGAAAAACACTTAGCTTCTGAAAGCTCTTGAAAGCTTCAAGCTTCTGAAAAACACTTAGCTTGAGAACTTCTGAAAGCTTCTGAAAAACACTTAGTTGCAGAGAATTTGTTAGTTATATTTCTCCCCCTTTTGTCATTATTCAAAAGGGTTCAGATATCAGAGAGCACATGAAACAGAGTAATAAATTCAGGTATTCAAACTTGGAAGGTTAAGCGTAAGATCAATAAATGTGCGCAACCAATGATTTATTTCAATGTATTCAGAGAATATAGAATTAAATCACACACGCTGAATAATAAAGTCAATAATAGAATTTTGAGGAAAAAGAAAAGTTCATTAATATTGATAAAAAATTATAGATATTTTAACAAGTATTTTCCAAAGAAAAAGAACAAAAGACTTTGACATGGCTCTTTGAATAATTAATGGCTATCGGCAGACATGGTCTCGGCAGCACTGGCACCCTCCTTCTCTGCCTTCAGCTTCAGTAACTCCTTATGAGTTTCCTTCAGCTTCTTTGCTAGCCGACCAACGCGAGCATGCAACCTCTTCAAGTTGTACGCAACAAACACCTTTGTGATCCTTCCATGAGCACCAAGATGATCAGAGACTCTGGTTCTTCACCCTCTAACAAGGGATGCCTCAGGAGAGGCTTCAGCCAGCCTCTTTTTAGGGCATCTTCTTTCTCTACCAATGTCCGGTTCATCTGCTCATACATAGCAGGACTGAAAAAGTAAGGAGGTGTTTGATCAAAGAGACCATCCATTGGAAAGCCTTTGTGTATCAAGATCTTCATGATTAAAGAATTGTGGGGGAATCTGTCAACAACATCCATTTCTTTTCTGAAAATCATCTGATAAAGAATGACCCACGGAAGGCTTATTCTCTTTTTCATCAGCAAATGAATCAACACGAACCTTTCAAGATCTTTGATATAAATATTATCACTTCCCTTCGGAAGGATGCAGCAATTGAGAATAGTAAGCAACATTCTGGGGGTCTCCAAAAGTTGGGAATACTTGGTAGGATTGAAGATTCTGACACCGAACAACATTTGGTCGTACATCAAAAAGCCTCCATGAGAGACTTCCCAGTTTTTACAGAACTCATCTCCTCTAGCCAGAACTCCAATCACTTCCTCCAGCAACTTGCAGTCCACAAAGAGTGATCTGCCCATTACAGAAGTCTTGATTCCAGTGGAGCGGGGTTCAGAAACAACTACAGAGTTGTTCCAAAATTCTATGACGCTCTCCTCATGCCAGGGAGAGGAGATGTTGTTGAAAAATGGAGTCCAACCAACTGCATCAAAGTACTCAGAGACCTTGTATCCTGCCTCGTCGAACTCATTTAGGCGAACCATTCTTGTAGGAATGATTCTCTGATCAAACTGTGTTAGAGCAGGGCCACATGATGCAACAGATTTAGCAACCATTGATAAAAAGAAGGTTTGAGCTGAGAAACTTGAAGTTCTTTTGAGAAGAGGTGAAGTTCTCTTAGATACAAAGAAGATTTCTTGATTGCAGAGAGAAAGTGTAGTCTTCATGATGATCCCACAAACTCTATAAATAAGCACATCAGTGGCATTGATGACAGCGGTTACAAAAACTATGCAGACATGGAGAGTCGTGCATCGTGCCGCTTTGAGTGGACAACTGATGAGCCATCAATTTACAGAGAGCCAGGTCACAAATATTTCAAAAACGTTTGGATTTAAAGACCTTTCATTTTTCTTAGATAAAATAATTATTTTAATAAAATAATTTTCAGCAAGCACAAGTTTTCATAAAGATCATCACAGAGACGTTCATAAGAGAATTTCAGAGAGTGCGCATAAATCAAGCAATGCATATATTTTCAGAGAGTCTGAGATAGGAATGATGTTACCATAAAATTTGGAATCTTTTTAAGATTGAGACTCAACATTGCTTTCTGAAAGAGAGATGATAAACTTCAGCAGGTTGTGCTTAGAGCTTTCAGCATGTACACCCTTTTTCCATCCAGTTCTCCTTTCATCCATTCTTCTTTGGTTATCCTTGGAGTTTTCTTTGCTTTGTTGAGAACATCTGCAAGAGAAACAATTGACAATTTTGGTACCCATATCTTTTTGGGTCCACCAGGGTCAATTACAGAAACAAGTTCCTCATCCTGCTTACATTCAAATTTGAATAATCTATGTTTATCATAGTGAGGACACCCATCTACCTTTTTCTTTTCCTTTTTAGGCTTATCAGAATTTGATGTCTTAGATGATGGTTTTCCAGAGAACCCTAAACCTCTTTTATCATTTAACCTTTTCTGAGTTTTCAACAATCTGTCAAGATTATTGGTTCCTTCAGTAAAGTTGGCCAGGTCTGTAATAAGTTCTAAAATTTGTCCTTGAAGACCCTGCTTTTGTTCAAGTAGACTTTTGAGCTTACTGTTCTCTTGCTTCAGAAGCTCTTCTTTAAGTATAAGATTTTCTTTTTCAAAATCCTTGTTTTTAATGCATGCAGCAGCATAGGCACTAGAAAGCTTCTTATACTTTCTGAAGAGTTCCTTAGTTCCATCAACTAGGTCATCATATTCATCATGAAGAGTTAAAGATGATACCTTAGAATCATCATCTTCTGATTGGTTTGCCGTAAAGCATTGATTCTCCTTTTCTGATGAATCTTCTTCACTTTCAGTGAATTGCTCTTCTGATAACTCAAAATCTTCATCTCCATCAAGAGCATATGAAGCTAGCCACTCCCATATATCCTTGGCAGAGTAGAGTCCTTTTACCATGTCATACTCAACTCTGTTCAGAGAACAAATTAAGTATAACTTTGCTTGAGCATTGAATTGAACTTTAAGTTTTTGCTCATTGGACCACTCAGCTTTGGAAATGGGTAATCCATTTCTCATGGGAACATAATCACCATCAGTAACTATATCCCAGAGATCGAGATTATAACTTTCCATGAATAGCCTCATATGTTCTTTCCAGAAAGAATAATCTTTTCCGTTGAAGATGAGTGGTCTGGTTACAGATGCTCCTTCAGAGATATAAACATCATAGCTTGTTGAGGTTTGCATCTGGATTTACTTCCCTCAACACTTGTTAGATGCTCAACCCGAGATTGAGCTCTGATACTAACTGTTAGAACCACAAGAAACATTAGAATGGGGGGTTGAATAATGTTTTATAATTCTTTACAGATTTTTCTGAAAACCTTTTAACAAGCAAACTGAGTTTGAAAATATTTGAGCAACCTTCTGAAATTGGAAGTTCAGCAACTTGCTGATGCAACTCAGAAGGTTGGATAAAAACAATTTTGAAGTAATTTCACGTGAAGAAAAGATTGTTTACTGCGTGAATTTATAAAAAAACTTTTCTTAAACCTTCCTTGGTTAGATAAAACAGAATATAAAGAGATAAGGGTTGAGAGAACTTAGCCACATAAATTTATCCTGGTTCACCACTAAATCAGTGAGTTACGTCCAGTCCCGGGCAAACACACCACTGGATTTTCCACTAATCCCGCAAAATTACAAGTATTGTTTGAACCCAACCCCTTCAGGCTAAACACAAGTATTCTTTGGACACAACCTCTTCAGGCTAAACACAGGTATTCTTTGGACACAACCTCTTCAGACTAAACCAAGTATTGTTTGGACACAGCCTCTCCAGGCTAAAACCAAGTATTCTTTGTTCCTCCAAGCCTCTTCAGGCTCTCAGACACTTAATAATGTTTACAATGATAAACAGTTTAAGTTTTTGAGAAACTTAAACACAAGTTCTCTTGTACAAAGAAATGACTGAGTATAACTCAGGATACAAAGGATAAATTCTAAGTACAAGGAATTTCAAATGAAATACAACAGAGTGTTTTTGGCTTGGAACAAATCTTTTCTTAGATTGGCCGATTCACTCTTTTTGCTAAGCTTCTTCTCTTTTTCTTTCTGATGGGCTTCTCTAGCTTTTCACGCTTTCTTGATCTTTTCTTTTGAGCGTGCTTCTCTCTGTGGTGTTCTCTCTATGTTGTTCTCTATATGTTGTTCTCTGTCTTCAAAGACTTTCATGGAGCTATATATAGCATCCAGAAAAGTAGTCGTTGAACAAATAGACGTTGAGAGACAAACTTATGATAGCTTTTGACTTGAATAGAGTGGGTGTGCAGAGGTAGTACTGCTCTGACACACAGCAGGTACAGAGGTTCCTTTTCCGTGTATGATGTTCCACGAGATGCAGAAAGAACTCTGTAAAAAAAAATCTTTTTGTAGGAAAAGGCAGAAGACGTTTAGAGACCTTTAAGTCTTTGCGCAGAAAGTCTTCTGACTTGGACAGTTACTATGTTGCATGATTCCTGTAAGACTTCTCAGCATAAAGAATGGTACACGTCATCAGAGGGTTGAGAAAATCTTCAGCAGATCCAAGTTCTTTGTATCAGCAGGTTGATCAACTTCGGAGAGTTGCGTCTTTTAGAGCTGCTGAAATACAAAGAAAAATACCTTTCTCAGTAGAATCTGTTTTTATGCAATCAAATTTGTTAGATATTAAAACCAAGAGTAATGAGTCTTGAATCCAATTTAAATACTTAAATTGATTTTGAGACTCAACATAGTTGGCAATTCCTATAAAATTAAATAAACATAATGTGAGCACAGTTTTTCAGCAAGTTAGAATTGAATACAATTAGTCAAGTGTTAGATTGAAGTAACCTAAATAGTGATAGCATTTTGTGGTTGGGATGGTTGAGTTGTAGGTTGAGATTGGGATACATCAATCTCAATTTGAGGTTCATTCCCATTTTCTGTTGTGGCTATGGGGTTGGTAGGTGCTGTTGGGACTTCAGTTGCCTCCACTGGTTTCCAACCTCTTGGTTTTGGTGGCACTTCAAAATTCATACAGTTTCTAATATTATGATTTGGATGTCCACATCTTGAGCAAATACACTCAGGATATGATCTTTTCAATCTGTTGTTCTGGATTGTGCCTTCATTTGCATCTTTTCTCCTTTGTTTTTTTGGCCTACCAACAGATCTCTTGATGGGTGGTGGTACGGGTTTATCATATTCTGTCTTGTTACAGAATTGTTCCCCTTGTGTGGGTTGAACAAAATACTGATAAGTTGCATTGTAGACTCCCATGGTTAGCCAACCATGACAAAAGTCCTCAAGCCTAAGATTCGTACTTGCAATGGTTGCAATTGCATGAGCACATGGCATACCTGTTTGAAGTGATGAGTAGAGTGAAAAATTTTATGTCAACAATGTATTCAACTTTAAAAAAAAAAATTATAAACAGTTTCAGTGTTTGAACCTGTCAATTGCCAAAATCTATAAGTGCATGTATGGGTATATATGTTCACATCAATCTTGCCATGCCAAGACTGCACCTCATATCTGTTCTCATCTCCATCTCCAGCCCAAACTTGTAACCAACCATTACTTTCCTTTTTCTCTTTATCAAGTCTGTTTTGCTGCATAGGAGGTAATGGCCCAATGTGTCCAGCCAACTTTAGCTTGTTTGCAGCCATGGTCTTCATCACATAGCATCTCACCTCCTCAGCTATAGTTAGAATGGGCTTCCCCCTATATTTCAAAATCTTGGAGTTAAAGACCTCACAGTTGTTGTTAGTGATGTTGTCCACCTTGGGCCATTCATTGAAAAAAGCCTTTGTCCATGCCTCCTTAGGCCACTTGTCCAAATAGGCCCAAGCCTTTTCATTAATTCTCTTGACCCTCTCCATGGTGGTATGAAATTGGGCTGGTGTAGTTGATTTAGCACACTCCCACACAACTGTTCTCAACTCCTCGTCTTTGAATTGTTTGGTAAAGTTCCTCTACATGTGCATTGCACAAAACCTGTGGTCCACACCAGACATTACCTCCTACATGGCAGGTATCAGTCCCTGCACACATAACATTTACATTTAACATTAGTCCCCGTAGGTTCTAACTTACTGTCTGATGGCAACTGCCAGTGGAACTTTGAGCTGACAGCGGAGCTGAAGGGGAGCCTGGGCCTAACTTGGGCGCATGGAGCTGGACCAAGCCTTGGTCAACCATGTTATGGTCAACCCTCCCATGGTCAACCTTTTACCATCATTGACCAAGTCAACAAGAAGACTTCATCTTAATTTGGATTTAATTAGACTAATTAGAGTTTTAATTGTAATTAGGACATGAATATAATTTTTTCTTTTCTTTCAAGAATAGGGGCGCTAAAATTAGTGGCTTTATTGGCTTAAGTGATAGCTTAGCTAATTAGCCAAAGGCTAGGGGTTCAACACCCACCTAGGATAGTTTTCCACTCATCTTTTATTTTCCTTCCCACTTAGCCACCTCATTTTCCTATAAATAGGAGACCACCCCCCCTTGTATTACAACTTTGATGAAATAGTAAAGGCATTATGCCCATTATTCTCCTCTTTGTGAGTTGAGAGTAAGGCTTGGTGGTTGTTGCTCAAACCATACTGAGACTTATCTAATTCTCCTGAATTAGTGGCGTCTGGCATTGGACTTATCTGCTGTGGGTGGATTCCTGCTTCAGTGGCGTCCCAACCATTCCTTTCTCTTCCACTTTTCTTTCATTTTCTCTCATTTTCTATCACTTTCTTGCGCAAAATAAGTTGCTGCCCTGCACCTTATTTTCGCATTTTAATTGCTATTTCTTGATTCTAATCGGTTGGTTTTGCTCAATTCAAGATCCTACAACTATCCTGCTATCAATTGGTCATCAGAGCTTGTTGAATTTGAGCAATTTTGGAGCTGAATTGGGGCTGTTTGGGCGCGCAAAACTGCACCTATTTTGTGCAGAATTTTCATCATTTTAGTGTAATTTCATCCCTCTTTTCAATTGCAATTTGGACTTGGACTGTTTTCCGGGGCCGAGGTGCCTTTTTGTTGCTATCAGCTTGTTTGATTTGCTTGCAATTGCTTGAGTTAGAGGGGTTTTTGGGCCGCTAATTCCCACCCCATAGGTGTTTGATAAAATGCCTATTCTAATTACTCATACTTGTTCTTGAGTGATTCTTGCAAATTAAGTGATATAACTGCTTGTTTGTGGTGAAGTGTGGTAAGAGGAGGCATTGTTGTCTTCATTTTTCCAAAGATCGTTCACCTACATTTTCTCCCCTTCACCATTAATTGTTCATCCCCTCGTATTCATCTCTTTACTTTCCGCTTTTAATTTTCCGCCATTTAAATTCCGCCTCTCCCCATCCTTTTAAATTTCTACTCTCCCCTTTATATTCTGCCATTTACATTTCTGCTCTCCCCATCCTTTACTTTCCGCTTCCCCCTTTACTTTCAGTCCTCCCCATCCTTTTAATTTCCGCTTCCCCCTTTACATTTCTGCTCTCCCTATCCTTTTACTTTCTGCCATTGACATTTTTGTCTTCCCCATCCTTTTAATTTCAGTTTCCCCCCCTTTAATTTCGTGCCATTTATTTTGCGCAATTTTTCCTCTTTTTTTTTGCCATTTTTTGCGCTTTTCTTGGGCACTGTTTTGTTCAATTTTCTACTCCTGTTTTGTTTGTCTGTTTGGCATTCTGATTGAAAAATTTGGATTGACTGCTATCTCTACCTTGGACTTTCTCTGTTTGATTGTGCAAAATGCTCACCTATAGGCTCTTTTTATGGTTCATAATATTGGAAGAATATCAACAAATTCTAATTGTTGATTTTCCTTCAAATTTTAATTCCAATCTTAAAATTGAACCAAGCACGTTTCTGTGACCTTACCGCTTTTGTATAATCAACAAGAAAGTGCTAAGCAATTTTTTGGTCATTTTTGAAATCAAGTTGCCATCACATTTTCACAGTTTTTTTTATTTCTTTTTATTCATTATTTTGCTTTTTGGTACCACTTGGACCAGTTTACTGTCAGAAAATTCCAAAAAAATTACAGTAGTTACAGTTTATTTTCTTTTCATTGTATACAAATTTCTGTAATTTTCTGTTGGGGAAAAAGACAAAAAAAGAAAGAAAAGGCAAGAAAAATACAAAAAGTACGTACGTGCCAAAAAATACAAAAAAGGTGTAAAAAGCAAAAAATGGTGCAAAAGTCAACAGCAAGTTAGAAAAAGTCAAAAGACACCCAAAAAGAGTAAAAAATTCAAAAAAAATCAGAAAATAGAAAAATAAAAACAAAGAGATATCCCAACAATACAGTGACAATTTTACTGTAATTTTCTTTTTTCTTTTCCCTGTATACCGTAATTGAGTTGTATTTGCTGTTTTTTCCAAAAAACAACAATTTTGGCAACTCTTTTCAAAAAATCACCAAAAACAATTCTCTTTTCAATTTCTTCCGTCTTGTCTTGTTTGCTGTCTGTTCTTTTGTATAAGCGTGTTTGAGTGCCAGCTTTCTTGTTTGTCATATCAATTCCTTGTTTTGTCTTAAGACTTTCCAATCTTCCTTTAGTAGGTATTTTCTTTGTTAGTGCGCTTCTATTTGGGTAAGGATTAAGACTTAGTCTCACGTTGGTCTTTGCAAGATCTAACCAACCTTCAACCGAGTAGAAGAGGCAAGAGAGTCTCATTATAGAAAAAGCCAAAAAGAGTGACATACACGAGTGTTACATTCCATTGAGTGTAAACACTTAGTTGAGTGGAAAGGTCCATAAAACTAAAATCAATTTAGGAGAATGGAAGGAAGGAGGCAAGGGAAAGGGCAACCATGTTGTTTAGAAAAGCCTTAGAAACACCCTTGGGTGAAGAAGAGAGCCAAAGAGAGATCCTATTCCACACTAGGTGCCACATTGAAGATAGGGTATGTTTAGTAATCATAGATGGAGGAAGTAGTAGCAACTTAGCTAGCCTTAGGTTAGTTAACAAGCTAAATCTACCTACTACCCCACACCCAGAACCTTATACACTTCAATGGGTGAGTGATGAGGAAGAAATTATGGTTGATAGGCAAGTGAGAATACGGTTTAACATAGGGGACTACAAAGATGAAATAACCTTTGATGTTATACCCTTAGAAGCCTCACACCTCCTATTAGGAAGACCTTGGCAATATGAGAGAAGGGTAAAATATGATGGGTTTGCCAATACCTATAGGTTCCGCCACCAAGGAATAAAATTCACATTCATGCCTATGACCTCAAAGGAAATAAAAGAAGATCAAACCACACTTAAGAGGTTAATAGAACAAGAGAAAAGAGAACAAATAGAAAAGGAGAAAGAAGAAAAACTTAAAAGAGAAAGTGAAGAAAAAGAATTAAGAGTGCAAGAAGAGAAAGTGTGTTTATCTTGTGATCATTTGAATGCTAACTCTTCTAGTGAAAGCATGAATAGGTTGATGGAAAGTACTTCTAGTGTTGCAAAGAGTACAATTCAAGTTGTTGAAAGGGAGTTTCCTAAACTTACTTTCTTTATGCATGAATTGCCTCTTTCTATGCACAATTTTATGCCACAAAGCATTACATGTTTGAAAGAAATAAACAATGTTGATAATGCTTTGAAACCTATTGCATGTTTAGAAAAATCAACTAAGTTTAAGAGTACCATGAAACTTTCTAGAGATGCATGTTTAGTCAATTCCTTTGATCAATTTAGATTGCATGATAGGAATGATAACAAAGTTGGATTGAATATGCATGCACCTTTGGTTTGTATTTATAATGTGCATCCACATTTTGGACCTAAAATAATTGTTTCATATAAAGATGTGTATTATGCTCTTGAACTAGTTAGTAAAAAGGATAAAAATTTGGATGAAGCTATCACATATGAGAAAACTTGTTTGACATCCATTTCACATGATGATATGCTTCATAGTGTGCTTGCTCAACATGATTCTTTTGATGTTTCACCTTACATGAACACATATGATAATATGCGAAAGGTGTCATATTACTTGAGTGAGTGCATTAGAATGGATATGCCTCTTGAACAAACTTGCATGAATACCTCATGGCATGAACATATGCACTACCCTTTTGACAATCATACTCAAGATGCATGTGTTATGTTTAATAAAAATGTTGGGATGTTATTGAAAAATACTAAAACATTCATGCCACATAGTTTCACTTGTGTATTTATTTGGGAACATAATGTAGAATATTTTGATGAATATTGCACATTGAAACACATTTTGTACTTGTGTGGAATTTATTTCCTAAGCCTTCTCCATGACCACTTACTTGTATTACTTGCAAGGGAGGGCTTCAAAAGATTAGTCTTTGATCCAGGATCTAAATCCATAGAGTACATGGACAAGATGGTTCAATTTCCATTGAGGGAGTTTTCTATCCCTTATCTCAAATACCTCTTGTTCATCTCCTATGTTTTTCTTTTGCTAATCTTTATGATCCCCAAGTATTTTTGTTATGAGCCTTCACTTTGCTTGCTTTGGAATAATACTTATGGGTCTTCTTTTTGTTGTCTAGGCTCAAGGAAGATGTTCAACTTGTGGACGTCCAGCTGTACTCCCCAAAGGCTAAGGGAAGTATCTTCTTACTTGCTACTTTAGTCATCCAGCTCCTTCTTTCTACCCCCGTTCCTCTTCTTCTTATGGATTCTTTTTTATCTTTCAGATTTGAGGTCAAATCCTCTCTAAGGGGGAGGGAATGATGGCAACTGCCAGTGGAACTTTGACCTGGCAGCGGAGCTGAAGGGGAGCCTGGGCCTGACTTGGGCGCATGGAGCTGGACCAAACCTTGGTCAACCATGTTTTGGTCAACCCTCCCATGGTCAACCTTTTACCATCATTGACCAAATCAACAAGAAGACTTCATCTTAATTTGGATTTAATTAGACTAATTAGAGTTTTAATTATAATTAGGACATGAATGTAATTTTTTCTTTTCTTTCAAGAATGGGGGCGCTAAAATTAGTGGCTTTATTGGCTTAAGTGATAGCTTAGCTAATTAGCCAAAGGCTAGGGGTTCAACACCCACCTAGGATAGTTTTCCACTCATCTTTTATTTTCCTTCCCACTTAGCCACCTCATTTTCCTATAAATAGGAGACCACCCCCCCTTGTATTACAACTTTGATGAAATAGTAAAGGCATTATGCCCATTTTTCTCTTCTTTGTGAGTTGAGAGTAAGACTTGGTGGTTGTTGCTCAAACCATACTGAGACTTATCTAATTCTCCTGAATTAGTGGCGTCTGGCATTGGACTTATCTGCTGTAGGTGGATTCCTACTTCAGTGGCGTCCCAACCATTCCTTTCTCTTCCACTTTTCTTTCATTTTCTCTCATTTTCTATCACTTTCTTATGCAAAATAAGTTGCTGCCCTGCACCTTATTTTCACATTTTAATTGCTATTTCTTGATTCTAATCGGTTGGTTTTGCTCAATTCAAGATCCTACAACTATCCTGCTATCAATGTCAAATTAGTCCTTGAATAAATTAATTAATAGTCTAATTGAACCCTATGACACATCAGTAAACATGATTTCTATAAAAAATTAAAATAGAGTACATTTACCTTCTGCATATCAGACATAAAGTTCCATTTGTGTTGTGTGTAATCACCCAAATCTTGTTGTAACAAAGTCAAGAACCACTTCCAATTTTCCTTGTTCTCAACATCCACTATTGCATAGGATATGACAAATATATGATTATTTGCATCTTGTCCTACAGCAGACAACAACTGAACTCCAAAATAGCCCTTCAAAAAGCATCCATCAAGACCAATGAAAGGTCTACATACTGCCAAAAATCCCCTCTTGCACCCTTCAAGGCAAACATACAGTCTCTCAAACTATGGTGGGGAATTGGGGATTAGAATCACATCTATCTTGATAGTACTCCCGGGGTTGCTTCTAAGTAGTTCATGTGAGTAGTCCCATAATTTACCATATTTCTCTTTCTCACTTCCTTCAACCACTTTTCTAGCATGCCTCAATGCTCTGAATATCTTTGTGTCATCTAAGAATACCCCAAACTCCCTCTTCATATGATCAAAGGCCTCAATATGAGTAAGATCAGGTTGGGTTCTGAGCTTCTGCACTAACTTTGAAGAAACCCACTTGGAACTTGCTTGAGAGTTTCTGAAGCCTTTACAACAGCTATGTTCTGGCACAAAAGTCTTAATTTGGAAGCTCCCATTGATTGAGCTTTTGTTGCAGAAAATCTCCCATGCACATTGCTTGTTTTTGCACTTAGCCCTTGCTCTTTGTTTATCATTTTTTACCCATCTCAACTCTCTGCCATAGAAGATTGTATAGTCCTTTACAACAGTCTTAAACAATAGAATGGTGTCAAACTCCATGCCAACTTTAAGCCTGACATGGCCAAATTCTACACCCTCATTGAATTCAGGATACATAGGCCTTTGACCACTACCATTCTCATCATCAGTGCTTATAGGTGATTTTAACTCCTCAGAATGGTAACTGTTATTCCCATCATCACTGTCAACCTTATTTACAACTACTTGGACTCCAACTGCTGCAACATTCATATTTCCTGCATAGGATTGCCTATGACCCACACCTCCTACATGTGGTGGAGGAGAATTGTCTTCACCATCCTCTTCACTTGTCTCTTCTCTTCTTATAGCCCTTCTCTTACTGCCACTTCCTTACTTTGAAATTTCAGCAACATTCTTCCCTTTTTTGGTAGCACAAACATCATTTTTCTTCTTACTCCTTATCTCAACAACTATAGGAGTAACTTCTTCATCATCACTGCTTACTATAGGTGAAGGTCTATATATGCTATCCTCAGCACTCTCATAGCTATCACTATGGACATCAAAAACTGGATCCTCTTCTAACCCTTCATCAACTACAACATCAGTAGGAACATCCTCATCCTCTTCAACAGCTTGTTCAACAACAACCTAAGCAGGAATATCCTCATCTTCTTCAACAACTTGTTCAAGTGGAACCTCAACAGGAATCTCCTCATCCTTTTCAACAGCTTGTTCAAGTGGAACCTCAGCCTTACTCTCCACATACTCTTCTTCATCAGGATCTTTAGCACCTATAATCTCAACACTACTGTTTTTATCCCCCTCAACAGTTTCATCAACTACAGCAGCTTTAGAAAATATCACACACTCATCTAGAATAACAGGGTGGTCAAAAAACACTTCAATTTCCCCATTGTTATGCTTAGAAGCTAGGCATAAGTCTCTGATATCTGCATCACAATCTTTCCTTATCTCTCTTAAACCCACCTCCAAATTACATTCCGGATACAACCAAAAACAATGTTGGATATCATGATACTTGTGAAGCACATGAGAACTACACGGATACCCATAAATTTCTGACGGTACCATAAAATCCACCTAAAAAAATTATATAATCAAAACAATGTTATGGTACGTGACAAGTACCAAAATGAAGCAACTATCATATGTAACGAAACAAAATAATTAATTTAAAACACTTACTTAAAATAGAATAATCAAATTAAAAACTATTTTAAGAGATACATACATATTTATTAAGTGAAGAGTACAAATTAATTAATTGGTGAAAAATTTCCTTGTTAATTAGAATAGAAAAGGGAAAATACCGCGGTTCCGCGTCATGAAAAATAGTGGTTAAAATCGCAGGTTCACCAGGTGCTATCCTACTACGGATTCACTTGGACTAAGGTTACATAACTGCACTCCAAGTGACGTTTTGTCACATTTATGGGATTCTGAATATTCTCCACAATCATATATACTCCAAAATACAACTCACATCTCATCATGCATGAATTGTTCTAGTACAAAGCAGAAAAAATAGCACTTGTCACGTAATTGGACACAAGGTTTCTCCCCATTAACCCAACAAATGTTAACTAAAAGAAAAAATTGCCAAGAAAGCCATTACATGTCCACTATGTATCTATATCACACCAATTTGAAGCTGTGAATCTGAACTACACCCGTTATAGTACTTGTACTAATCAAATTCAAAAGCACTTCTTAGCCACTCGTTAACAGAATTGGTCAGGGTAGGACTAGCTAGGATAGCTGCACCCCAAGAAAGAAGATAGACAGAATTTAATGAAACCACGTGTCTAAAACCAAAAACCAAACTTATGATCATGAAGGAAGATGAATGAAATCCAATTCATAGCTAAAAACAAACGGCAATGATACCCAATCCAAGTAGTGAATTTAATGAAAATCCCACTTACATGAAACTTTGAGCAGCTCAACAAATAAGAAAAAAGTGAAAAAAAAGTAGCTAAAAAATAAATTCTGAAGGAAATAAACAAAAATAATGTCCATCTCTATAAACAAACCAATCATAATACAACCCAACCTCTGGAAAACCAAAATGATTGCAGCAGCATGTGCAAATTCAGACCTGCTCTTGCTGTGTTTTCTGATGGCCATCTTGCATCTTCTTAAACTTTCCTAGTGAAACTGCATCCGCTTTCATATTATCATATAACTTTATCACAACCTTCAGCTAGTTGAAGTCAAAAGCATGTCTCAGTCATAGTATAATATTTATAATAACAAAGGAAAAAATTATATTTATAACAAAATTTAAGGTGAAATTCTTAATATAGTATAAAAGTTATATATTTTTTATTTTAATTTAATAACTTTTTAAAAAATAATATTTTTTTCAAATTAATTTTCATTTGAGACCAATCAAACATTTTATTTTAAATATAACTTAGATTTGAGTTCAACCGTCCTTATTTAAAGTCTAAACATAGGCATAGGCGCATAGCCCTTTGAAAGTTGGCACTCTGTTTTGAAGCTCTGGCTTTGTCATTTTGTTTTATTAATTTATAAAAAAAAAAAATTGAAAGGCAAAATCTATGTTTGGAGGGTGATGGTTATTCTATGACTGACTACTATTCCTATAACTGAGGAGATGTAACTTCATATTCTATAAATAAATCAATAACAATAAGCAACTCTGATACTACATGACCACTAGAAAAATGCATAAGAAAATGTGATGTCACACAATACAGGACAAAAGGATTAACAGACCCATTTCTTTTTAAGTAAGCACACAATTTGAAACCAATTTTGTTAAGACATTAAGCTACCAAATACATGCATGCTATTTTAAGAATATGGTTTTACCTTGACAAGCCATTACTGCCTACATTGAACACAACTGTCTGCAAAGTGATATCAAATAGATTTGCATTTAGAGTGACTGCTGCAACATTAGATGGAGAATTGGAAAGGAAAAGAAAACAATCAGTAAGCCTTTCCTCGATAACATTATTAATTCAGAGCCAGATTTTTTACAAGACTGCAAATTATCTGAATCCATCTCCAGTAGAACGGCTATACAAAAATATACCTCTTCCTTTGCTTAAGCACACCACAACTCCAATTTTGCTAAACCAACTTTCACATATTCCCCGTTGCTGAATGTGCAATAATCACGACACAGAAGACTAGCAATCATTTATTAAAAATAGATTGTTAACCTTTATGATAAAAACACCATGATGCAAAAAAAATTCTTTACCTATTGAAGAGTAGAACATTAATATATGAGAAAGTTTGAGTGAAGATTTTTTTGATAAGGACGGGAGGCACTTGAAACCTAAAACAATATATCATGCTTAAGCAATTTTTAGAAATAGAGAAAACAAAGCTAACAAGGAGATAATTGCTTAATACTCATACGTTAATAAGTCATATTTGCAACTCTTTTACTTCCCTGTTTTGCAACTCCTTTATAAATATCAGACCATATAGATATTGGACCAGACACCAACACAGAAATTTTCCCTAATTCATGCATTATCCATTGGTTATTGAAGTTCTAGTGCACAGATGTAAAATTGCATCTCTAAGTATTGGTTACAGTCCTACTAATCACAACAGTACTATAGACAATCAACCCCAATAAACAGAAATAGGGAATCATACCTTTCACCGATCATTTCTTAAATAATCTTATTCTGTACTTCCTCAACTTTCTTCAGTATCTCTCCAGGTGAGTAGCAGTGAGGAGAGGAGGGGATACGTGTTTCGTGTTTAGGTGACAACGGTTTTAGACTTTTAGGCACAATGGAATGCAGTTATACTATAACCGCACTTTCAGTGACTTTACTAAGACTGCTGTTACGATATAACTGCCCACCAATACTTTAAGAGTGCTTTGGAGTGCGGTTCCATGTCAACTGCTATGTTTATGAGTTGAATTTTGGATGGAAAGGGAAGGAAATGAAGGGTTTATTGGAAGCCCTTCCCTCCTTTGTGTTTGTGAGTTTGATTATTTTACAAAGTCTTTCCATCCCCTTCTCCCCCTCCCTTCTCCCTCTAACCCTTCTCTTTCCCTCCCCTCTAAACTCACAAACAAACCCTAAGGATCTGTTTCCATAGCTCAAATCAGCTGTATCCATGATCAAGAATCCATTCAAATCACAATCAATTCAAATTTATCTTGACACGTATAGTAGTTTGTACATAACTACACATTAAACTACCTCAAACATATGCGACATTAATCACTTTAGATCTCCACAGTTGGTGGTGCAGGCCTACATAATTAGGTCTGGAACATTGCCTACAACCCCATCTTCCGCAAATACTATGAGCATATAAAACCATAACCAATTAGAGACTTCTAAGACAGCTGTTAGTACCGTTTTGGAAAAACTACCTACAAACACAATAAATTCACAGGTATAAACTTTCCACATATGGAGAACAAATCAATCACTGATATCACTAATAAAATCTTTAGTTATTTTTTCTACTAGAATTCTCAAACAAATCTGATCCAATTTATGTTCCTTTTCTGGAATACATACCTTCGGTTTTCAATTCAGGCCACACCGAACAAGCACGCTTCAATTATGCAATTTGGAATTGAATTGCTTAATGTTACCTATTAAAGAAAAGAGTGGTTTTCAACATTAGAAATAATGAAATAAGCTCGTAATATACTTTTTAAGCACTTGTACAGGACTGCTGTCATACTTTCACCTGTATCATTGACAGCACTTGTAGACTACTCCTCTCTTCCTCATGTATGGTACTTTTATGTCATAACACAACTTACACTAGCTTTATGTACATTTTTCTCTTCGGAAATTTTGTGATAAAGATAATAAATGATGTATGTTGCTGCCACTTCAAATCCAAGAACCAAGAACCAGTAAAGAGTTAGCTCCACTCACAAGACATTGCAAAGCAGCTCATCTTGTTTCTACGATGAAATCACTTCAGCAATTGAAGGATGATGAATAGTCAAATTCCAAAAAAAAATGATGAGTAAGATGTTTAGACAAATTATAGGGGACCAAAAAAAGAAACAGAGGTAACGGCACACTTACGAATTTTACAGATAGTAGATACTCAATTTTTAAGTATCACTAAATATCTTTGACTATAAATCCGTCATGTTCATTTAATATATTTCATTTAATTTTAAATAGTATATGGTAGTGTTACATGGTAGCCCGAAGATAAAGTTATGTAATTCTTGGAAGAGATAGAAGATCTTATTAATTGATTTTCTATTGACTTCATCGAAAAAAATCAAGAGTTTCAATATGCATTTTATGGTGAAAACAAGTCAATCTATTGATAACTTTATCTCTCCATGGTGTTACCTCTGGATTAATCATATCATAACACATGATAAAGAAATGCC
The DNA here is from genome assembly GCA_026901365.1 of Sesbania bispinosa. Lineage (NCBI taxonomy): Eukaryota > Viridiplantae > Streptophyta > Magnoliopsida > Fabales > Fabaceae > Sesbania > Sesbania bispinosa. Next base: position 228,719 of record QLOH01000927.1, on the reverse strand, counting down.
ACTAGCCACCGTATAGTTCACCTCCATTAATAGCAGTATCACTAGTCAACCTTGACTTCATTGAATCTGAATATGAAACCACCTGATTGTGGTCAATCTCCTTGAAGCAGTGGCTACACTTCAGTGCAGAGTAATGCCAATATGGCTCCTTCAGATTGGTTTGCCATTCATGGCATTTTGCCTCATCCTGCAACGGCACCTGGAGATTAGTTCAGGTCAAAATAGAGTATTGTTCATAGCTCATTGCTCAAGTGGCTTATATTCTAGAAATCGATAAAGTGAATTAAGAACCAATATGTAAGAAACTGGTCTTTTATTAGAATGAAATAGGGAAAATCTCCCTTGATTACAAGACAGCACTGCAGAACTTTGAGGGTCTGCACCTCCCCATGCCTAAAAGGCCCTAAATCCCTCTCAAATGACCAGATACCTTTCCCACAACCCTTCCTCTTATTTATAGGCAACATGTCTTATTTCTTCTAACTATTGCAAACCAACTAACTAACCACTCTCTAACTAACTAATTCTTCTAATAACCAACTAAAATAACCAACAGAAGGGGTTACCTCACAATACTCCCCCCCCTAAACATTCACCTTGTCCTCAAGGTGAATAGCTAGTAGCTGCTGAAAGCCAAATTCCACCAGGATCAAATGAAAAGCCCCTTAGACCCTCATCCAACTCCCCTTAAAAACCTCCCTAAGACCAGCTTCTAGTTTCTGCTTAAATGACTGGCTATCCATGGGTGAAACTTCAAGTGTGCATAGGTCTTGAACAAACTTTGGAAGTACGACATCAATAAGATATAGACTAATTTTTCTCACATTATCTTCATCAGCTGCTATTTCCTCTGGACTCCCAGCCAGTTTGAATTCAGTGAAGACCTTAGGATTAAAAACAATATTCTCCTTACAACCAGAGGCTTCAGTAGATGAAGAAGTTCTTTGACATCCTCATTTTTTTCTTCCTCTGTTATATCTGGCTTGTCAACATCGGTGGCATTTTGAGAATCAGAGGCCAAGTCGTCTGCCCCTTCAGAATTCTTCTCCTTCGATTTTGATGTCTCTGCTGCTTGGGCCTGGCAAAAGGCATTAATTAATTCTGTTCTCAATATACAAAATCGAGAGCCAGGTCCAGTATAGTTGGCATCTCGAGGAGTTACCCTCAACAAATCAAGAAGATAGTGCCGGTCATCACCACCAACAATGCCCTTGCATTCCACTGGTGCAGCTAATTTGAAAACATTTCCACATCCATCAAGGACTAAATGTTCCTTCAAATGAAGGCGTTTGGCAGCCTCTGACACCTTAGAATGAAAATCTTCATTCCGGCAAATTTTCTTTCCGTTGTCAACAGGGCCATACAAGAGTCTGATTTGTCCCCTTGAAGAATGCCTGGTAAGACACTCTTTGTCCTAAGATACACCACCTGAATGAGTTGGGTTTGGCCCATTAAACCCAGAAAATTATTTTCTTTTACGGCATCCCACTTTCTTTTATTCTGAAACAGCATGACATTCCTATTCTTCAACCGAATGACAACCAGTTCTGACAGAGTAGTTTCAAACACCACACAAGCAACCCAATCTGGCGGTTCCGGTGGGGGGCGTTTATCCGAGATTTCTGAGTTCCCGAATCTTACAGTAATAACTTCTTTGAAGCATTCCTTCTTTGTCTTTATATCACCCAAATCTGCATCACTCTCTTGCCCTTCAATCTTGTTTGCAACATCAGCTTCTTGGACCTCCATCACTGTCCCTGCATGCAGTTCCAGTTCTGTTTCCATTTCTTTCTCTGCCACAACTATCTTAATATTTGTTTCTTTTACTTGTTCCACTTCTATGTTGATTGCTTCTTCCCTGCCAAGTTGGTTCTTGAATTTCAAGGCTTCATTTTTCCCTCTGTTATCCTGCTCCCAAGATTCTGATCCCACTTCTTGAATGAAATAGGGAAAATCTCCCTTGATTACAAGACAGCACTGCAGAACTTCGAGGGTCTGCACCTCCCCATGCCTAAAAGGCCCTAAATCCCTCTCAAATGACCAGATACCTTTCCCACAACCCTTCCTCTTATTTATAGGCAACATGCCTTATTTCTTCTAACTATTGCAAACCAACTAACTAACCACTCTATAACTAACTAACTAACTAACTAACTAATTCTTCTAATAACCAACTAAAATAACCAACAGAAGGGGTTGCCTCACACAATATCTACAATTTTAAGCCAATCAAAGTAAATTTGTTCATAGCACATTGCTCAAGTGGCTTACATTATGGAAATAATCTCATAAGAGAAGAAATCAATAAAACTAAGAATCAATATCTGATGAGTGTGATCCTTGTGGAATGTAGATTCACTAAGTGAGGGTAAACTGCCTACCCTGTTGCATAGGATCAAAGCATTTTCTCTGTCTCTTTCTATTTGTTTGACTATGAGATAGAAAGAGATTATGACTTTTGAATCTAACATCTTAAATGTTGTTTTCTTCCTTGTAGAGAAGTCCAGTCCAAGTTATCTTCTTATAGTCCCTATTTTGACTCCATTGTAGTTTGAGGAGCACATGGTATGTGCTCTTTCAACTCACATAAAATCTCAACTCAATTCTAATATTCTATTCATGCTTTGAAAACAACCCGTCCACTTGCATTATAGATCATAGAAAGTATTGGGCTCATCATTCTTGTGTAGGAACATATGTAGTTACATGAAGATCAAAATTGTTAAGTACCATTGATAAGTAAGCTGAACTAGAAATCCAACACCAAATTGTCTACATACATGTCAGGTTTTCCAAAACCAAATAATTAGTGAGTTTCAAAAGTAAGAGCTTGATATTAAGTTAAAAATTAAAAGCAGGGGTGAGAATGCATATCTCTACATCCAGAGGTAAGAAAACAAAGACAGAACCAGAAGCATCAAAATCCTAGAATATCCTCTAGAATATCCCAGAAGCATCAAAATCCTCAGAATATCCTCTAGTAGATACAAGGATGCTATCAAATTCATAAGGAGCCAAGTTAGATTCTAACATGTCAACTCTAATGTCCAAACCACCATCGTCTTGCATGTGTTTAAAGTCAAAAACTTCTTTTGCAAGTTTATAATATGGTGTTTTATATTTCTAACAACTCTAGCTAATGTCCAAAGCACCATTGTCTTGCATGTGTTATCTGAAGTCTCAAGATTTGTTATATATTTCTAACAAATATCAATTGGTCATTGTAATTTAAAATTTCACTTAGCTGCTCCTGCCTACTTTCATATTAATATCCCCCCACCATTTCCCATTCCCCATCCACCCAAAAGAGAATACACACACACACGAAAAAGCAAAAAAAAAAAAAAGAAAGAAATTCTAGGTTTCATGGTCTTCAAGTCTGACTCAGATATGTTCACATCCCTAGAAGAAACTGACTCAAAATATACAAAGATCAAATATTCAGTAAACAAAGAGACCCACCAGTCTGACTCAGAGTTTGGTCCTGAACTGAAGTAATTAAGATTTAACCATTCCATTATGTATAAATATCTCTATCATAAAATAAAGTAATTTAAAAAATAGAATAAAACAGATTAAATAAATAGTAGTACTACAAGAAGACTACTTTGTGTAAAATGAAGGATATACTCACTTCAACATTTCATGTGAACATAATGCATAGGAGTTATCTTTGTAGGCATACTATAATTGTACGATGGAGTCTCAGAAGAGTTGATCCCATTCCCTTTTATTCACATCAGAATCCATGTTTGAGAGCCATGATTCAGAGCTGTATTTTAGAGAGTGAGGTAGTAAGATCATCAACATCATTCTCAAGAAATTGTGGTTTTTCATAAGGATTGGTGAATCGAATATCCTCCATGACACTTTTCTCTTTCAATATATGAATTCCAATATCTACGTTATTTAGCGCTTCCAATACAACTTCATCTTTCTCTCCGTCTCCAAATCTAGCTTTGTGACCCTCTATTGTAACCTTTGCATGGTTCCACTGATTTTCTAAAAGTGCTTCATTGAAATTTTCTGAAAGTTCTATGTCCAGATTAGGAATGAACCTATCCCTCAGCAAATGAAGAAGATGTGTATCACCTCCTGATGGCGATGGAAACCATACATCGTCCATATCAAAATACATAAATTTTTTGTTGTTGATGATCACGGTTATAGTAAAATATATCGGTGGATCAGGATAAACAAGACAAAGCACTATGTCAGGAAACTTGTTACGAAACCAGAAAGAAGTTGATTGTCCCCTGCTCTGGTGCTCGAACCACTCTGGAATGCTTGCTCTTCCCGGCAAAATAAAGTAGGTGTTTCCAGGCTCATGTAGTTCCTGTAATTAGTCGCAAATAATTCATAAGTTTTTTAGCAACATTAAATAGAAAAATGTCAATTATCAAATTAAATCGAATACAGTTACAAACAAAACAAATCAAGACCCAACCTGCTTCAAGAACATGCTTCTACACTCAGAAATCAAGGAATTGCAGTTGCATGCAGAGAAATATTTTAAGCTGGGCGGAATCCTTTGATTTCTTGAAGTTGGTCGCATTCATATAAAACAAGCCTCCATAAAAAGCGGCATTCTTTGATGCACTCAGGAACAATTGTGAAATTATGATTATACCGTAGGATTAATTCTTTCATGTTAACAAACCACGTGAGACCTATTGCCAAAAAATCATTTGACATATTGCATTTGTCGAGTGTAAGACGTTCTACCTTTGATAACGACATTGAGATCACATTTTCTTCACCCTCGTCCTGTTTAGGGAATAGCCACTCTTTGGTACTTCCTGACTGAAACATTTTGCAAAATGACATATCTAATTTCTCAAGCCGAGTAAGATTTTGAAATGAAAGCGGCAATTCTTTTATGTTAATGCCCTGAAACCTAAGCTTTGTTATCTTTTCCATCTTTCCTATTATTTCTGGAAAACTCTCAAGACTTTCACAATAAGAAAAATCAAAATCTTTAAGAAAGGGCAACTTCAAGGGTGGAAAACTCAGCTTGTGGCAGCCACTAGCATTCAAAATTTCAAGTTTCTCCAAGTACCCAACCGACTCGTGAATTGTAATTAGATTCATACAATATTTAAATGAAAGTTCTTTTAAATTTGGGAGATTAGACATGTCACATATCTCTGTTAAAAAATCACAGGAGTCCAAATTTAAAACTTTCATATTCATGAACTTCTGCAAAAGAAAAACAAAAAAATTAAGAATCAAATGAATAATATTAAAGTGATTTATTAATACACAAGATCAGAGATATGAAATAATTTACACTTGCCTTCGGTGAGCTAAGCAACCCCCATGACATAGCATATTTTTGGAACCGTGTCACAAACACATGGATGCACATCAAAATGAATGTTATCCACTGTAGCTTTTGCATCAAACCCACTTTAAGGTAATTCTGCAACGCGCTTCCAAACATACAGGTACAATGACTATAAGGTAACTTGCATATGGAAATTCTATTTGGAGGTAAATGGTGTGAAGGATATCCCCACCATTCGAGTACTCTTAAGCTTTTTGGAAAATGTTTAGGACCTCGGGAAAAACGGATGTTTTTAATTATCAGTGTTTTGAGGTTTGTCATATTCTTGAAAGCTTCTCCATCCCACCCTACTTCATCTTCTTCCTCTTTTTCTTCATTAAATAAGGAGCCATTCAGATATATGATTTCAATTTCATTTGTTCCCTTTAAAAAAACACAAATCAATCAAAATAAAATTATATATGTTAGGACTAAAACACGTGTGTATTTAGAGCAATTTATAAATTTGTAGCATTAACAATCAAGTGAGTTAAAACAAGGCTAATGATAAAAAAATTAAGGGTTAAATATGTTTTCAGTCCCTGAAGTTTGACTCGAATTTGGTTTTACTCCCTAAACTTTAAAATCGTTGGTTTGGGTCCCTCATGTTCTGAAATCACGTAACTTTAGTCCCTCATGTTTTGAAATCATGTAACTTTAGTCTCTCCCCTTAACACCATTAACTTTGACACCGACGCAACAACTGAATTTCTGTGTCAATTTGTCCAGCTAGATACAATGACCATGTTGTGGCAATTGAATTACACCTCTGCTCATCCAGTTAGATTTTATTTAGGGTTTTATTAAATTTAACTTTACATTTTTCATGAATAGGGAAGGCCACAAAACTGACTGGATGAGTTGTAATTCAATTGCCACATCATGGTCATTGAAAGTGACTGGACAAACTGACACAAATTCGTTTGTCACGTCAACGACAAAGTTAGCGGTGTTAAGGGGAGGGACTAAAGTTACGTGATTTCAGAACATGAGGGACTCAAACCAACAGTTTTAAAGTTTAAGGACTAACACCAAATTCAGATCAAACTTCAGGGACTAAAAACATGCTTAACCCAAAAATCAAAACATTGATGTTGATCATACCTTATTTTCTTTTAAAACTTTAACTATATCTTTATGATCCCATAACCTAGTGCGTTTTCCGGGCTCTTTTGGTAATTTTTGACAGACAATTTTTTTACCCATGTCCTCAATCAGGTCATGTAGTGTCACCTCATCGAAGTCAGTAATCTTTATGAGAGATTTGTCAATCAACACTTCAATTTGATATTCCTTGTCACTACCATGATTAGCATGAAGTATTTCTTTGACCTCTGCCAATCTATATCCTCTTAAACAACAAGCAATGTCGAGAAAAACACTTTGCTCTTCCTCCTCCAAACCATCAAAGCTCACTTTAAGTACTTCTTGAATCTCTTTAATAGGAATCTTTTTATATGAATGTAATGCAGATTCCCATTTTTTATTATCTCTTCCAAATAAGTTGCAACCTATTACTTCCAAAGCTAGTGGGAGGCCAAAAGCATAAGCTACTACTTGGTTTATAACATTCTTATAACTTGGATCAAATTTATCATTTTTAAAAGCATTCCAACTAAGCAACTCACACGCTTCTTTCTCGTTCAATCCATCTACCTCATATTTTTCTTCAATCCCATGAGTTGTTAGCAAATGTTTGTCTCGGGTTGTTATGATGACTCTGCTACCGGGACCAAACCAAGTAAGCTTTCCAGCAATTGCCCGTAGCTGTTTTATATTGTCAACATCATCAAGAATTAAAAGAATCTTCTTTCTCTTGAGCCTATGCTTTATTATTGGAATCCCTTCACTGAAACTCCCTATCTGAATATCCTTCTCTCCAACTATTTCAGAAAGAAGTGTCTTTTGGAGATCTACTAATCCATGTTTGCTCACATCATTAAGAAAACACAGACCTTCAAATATGTCAGCAATATAATTATAAACTGCACGAGCAAGTGTTGTTTTACCCATTCCACCAATTCCATAGATCCCTACCATGTGCACCACATTATCGGATGCAACATCTAGAAGCGAGAGAACTTGTTGTACTTGAGGTTCTAGTCCAACGGGGTAACTTGCAACATGTAAAGGTTGGCAATTAATCTTGTTGGAAACCTCTTTAACTATCTTCCAAATAAATTCATGTTCATATTCATTCCTAGACAATCAAAGAAGTTTGTGTGAAGTTTGTTGTACTCGCGGATCCTGACAAACGCTACTGAGAGTAGCTTCTGCTTGGATCCATGTTTCACACGTTTGAAACGTGGATCCAGTGTAAACCAAACACACCATAAGTGTGTGTTTGGATTAAAGTTTGGAAACATAAGTTTATTAGACGTGGATTTAAGATGAAAATTGTATTCAAACGCAATTTCCAATTGGAAAACCAAACATACTCAAAAAAGCATTTTACCTTTGCAAACATACATTTGGGATTACTAACTACAATCCAAAAATACACTAACTAGTTCAATATAAACAAACATTTATTTCATTGTTACTGCCTTATGGGTAAGTTTTAACATTAGATTATTAGGCATATATATATATGTGTGTGTGTGTGTGTGTGTGTGTATATATATAGAGAGAGAGAGAGATTGAGAGAGAGTGTCAGGATCAATTGACACCAGGTGTCAAACTTCAAGACTTACATCAATTAATAACTTTTTGTGGAATGTGAAATTGATTAATCCAACCGTTGAATCATATTATATTATCATTGTGATCACGTATATTAAATTTCAAATCATTTAGATATTAGTAGGTATGTTATCTAACAACGGAGTTTTACTTATATTTTAAAAACATATTACGCGTTAAAATAAAGTGGTGTGATGAAGTATTAATTAAGTTCTGATCTGCATGAAATTTTATAGACTTGATCTACTCCATGATATCTTTCAATTCAACGGTTGGATTAGTCAGTTTCACATTCCACAAAAAGTTATATAAGAAATAAAATATAAGAAGGTAAAAGAAGGGTATAGCGGAGTACCTAAGTATGAAATGAGAGCCAACTAAGTTAGCAACTTGTTGCAAAGCATTCTTCCATTTTTGCAACCTATCCATGTTATCTTTGAACCTTTTCTCCTGCATAGCCATTGCTTCTTCGTAAGTCCCTGTTTGCTTTCGCACATCAGAAGGATCCACCTTATAAAAGACCGGCCAAACTAACCGGCCCTTTCCCTTAATGCAGTCAAGGATCTTGGAAAGCTCATCTAAGCAAAATGAAGAAGATGCATAGTCCTCAGATAGAACAATGATGGCAATCCTGGAATTTTCAATTGCCTTCTCAAGTGCTGGTGTTATTTCTTCCCCTTTTCGAAGCTCCTTATCATCAAAGAATGTGCAGATTCCCTTGTCACAAAGGGCTTTCCAGAGATTGCCAGTGAAATGGTGGCGTGTATCAGAGCCTCTAAAGCTGAGGAATACATCGTAGGTGAAATCATTGGCAAAGGAAGAGGAGGATGGTTCTGACAGAGCCATGAGAAGAAAGCGTAGAAATGTTGGGTCTCCAGAATGAAAGAGAGCACAACGACTACAAAACAGTAACTGAAGTAGTAGCGACGCAGAATAATTGAAGACTAATCTACAAAAGATCTCTCGGTCCCACGCGCTTTCTCCCATCCTCTTTTTTCCCAGTACATCAAAAAAGTCGCTTTCTCTTTCTTTGTTTTTTTTTTGTTTTCTCTATTTTGTTAATTGTTCTCTCCTCGGATTTATTTTCTTATCGGATGAAATTTCTTCTTTATGCTGGTAGCTAGGTATTGGCGGTGATTTATATTTATGCGAAGTTATCAATTGACCCGCTTTTAAGATTCAGTTAATTTTTTCACCGAAAAAAGATTGGGTTAATTTTGCATGTATTTAGTTCCTTGTTTGGGCTGAAAAATAATACTTTGACATTTTTTAGAAGAGAGAGATAAAAAGGAAAAAAGAAAAAAAGAAAATAAATATGATGATAATTGATTTAATGTAAAAAAATAAAAAATAAGGTGTGTAAAGAAATATAAAAAATACGAGCATGAAAAAATTAAAACTATTTATATTGATCGGAGATATACTCTCTATCAATGTGTGTCACGCGCGTAGAAATAAAGAAGAAAGAGTTAGACTTAGAAGTGACAAAAGTAAGAGAGAAATCATATCATGTTTAACTTTGATATGTTAGAATAAATTATTTTCATATCATGTTTAACCATTTGATCAAGTTAAAATCTCTTAAAAATTATTTTATTATTTATAATATGTTTTATTTTAAAATAATAATAATAATAATAATTATGTAATAAAATGACAAATATATGTATGTATTTATGAGAAATTGAAAACAAGAGATTAAAAATATTATTAATAGTTTGAAATATATTTATTATATTATTCAAGAGTGAGTTATATACATTTTTTAATTTTTGAATCGTTTTTAATCATTTTAAAATTTATAAATATTTTTAATTCTACAAATCTAATTAATATTTATGTCCTTTAATTTTTAAAGAATATTTTTTGAATTATTCTATATCTTGTAATTTAAATTTTTAATTTAATTTACCTAAATTTAAAATATCATTTTTCATGATTAGTTTATTTTTATCTTTTATTAGTAGATCTTAAATAGATGTTTAGTTACACATATCAAAAGGATTTATCACGAACCTATAAAATTCTATCTTCTGAAATGTTATATTAAAAATCAACTCATAACATAAATTCTCTTATGATAATTACTTTTTAAGTAAGTGAGTATTAAATTATTTACATACTCAAATGTATCCTTCTATCAAATAAGTTAATTAAATAAAATAATTTATATTATTTTAATCTAATTTTGCTTGATTGATTGAATTTTTTTGTGAAAAAAAGTTCAATCAATCAAGTAATTAATTATTTGATTGGTTTAGTTTTTAATTATTTTTAAATATATTTTATCCAATTTAATTTACAATCAAATGTAATTTATACAAAAATTTTAAGAACTAAAGTCTATTAATAAATAATACATATAATGTAATAAAAAGATTATAAATAGTTATAAATATAATTAAAAAACTTAGAATTAATAAATATCATAATAGCATAAAAAATATTGAAAACGAAAACTGAATTAAAAAATAACAATTATAACAATTAAATTTTAAAATATTAAAACACTATTTTTAAAAAAGTCAAATTTTTTTTTTGTATTATATAGTCAAAAAGAAGAAAGAAGAAAGAACACAATTAAACCAATCAAATTTAAAAATTAACAAAAAAAGAAAATGAAACATAAGGGGTTCACACACCCTTGTTTAGAATTTGTAGGTAGAGCCGAGTAGGTTATGTAGAATTTGTAACTTGTAAGTGATTAAATGGTAGGTTACGTAGAATTTGTAACTTGTAAGTGATTAAATGATTTTGGGTACGCACTGACTGAATGAGTGTTTCATCGGTGTTTCACCACTTTTCACCATTTGATCTATTATAAAATCCAATCAACGGTTGAAATCATTAATAGGTTACCTGCTGTAACTTTTCTTTGTGCCAATTTTATTGTGACCCAGATAAAGTTTTAATTATGTTATCAATCCCGTGTAAATTGATGTGACATCTCTTTGTTTCATTTTTTTTAAGTGTTTTTGGTTGGTTTCAAATTCTTTAAATTTTTAATATTTAATTTTAGTTGTTCTGGACTATCAGTCCATTACGCGATTGTGTTGTCTTTTGGAGATAATGTCAAAACCGTTGTTAAAGTTTGTAATCTTATGGCTCCATGACAAAAATTTTTAAAAAATAAATAAAAAATTTATCTTTGAGCCCCTTCACACTCTCTTCTCCTTTGATTTTTTTCATGCTCTATTCTTATTTAAAAATTAGTTAAATTTTTATTTTCCTCTTACTATTTTTCTCAATGTTTTAAAAATCAGACCGGTAATTAAACCGGTGAAGGCACCGGTTCACGGTTCAATGGTTCAACCGTGGTTGAACCGTGGTCGAACCGGTTTTAATTAAATATATTTTTTAATATTATATAATATTTTAATTAATAAAGTAACACAAAATTATAAAAAATTAAGATACATAAAGTTGTAAATCAGTATAAATGACCTTATTATAAGAGAAAAAATTAATAATGATTAGTAAAATAATAAATATCTATGTGTAATCCTTAAATATATGTCTTTATTTATCTTAAAAATATTTTATATTAAATAAAAAAAATTAAAAAAAAATTGAATTTTTTAAAAGGACCGGTTCAATCGATTTTTTGGTACCGGTTTTTTACTGGTTCGACCGGTTCTTGACCGGTTCTGAGCTCCTCCGGTTTTTTGGGTTGAACGGGCCGGTCACCAGACCGATTCCCGGTCAGATCGGTCGAACCGGCCGGTCCGGTTTTGAAAACAATGATTTTTCTGAAATTATCTTTATATTACACTATTTATTTTAATTGTTAACGAAATATTTTATTATTAAAAAATTTAATAAGAATTTTAAATTAGTAAAAAAATATAAATTATAATTACTCAATAATACTTTTCTTGTGTGAAAAAATAGAATTTATATAATAAAACTTGTAAATATGTCCATTTGTGTCATTTTACATTAATAACTAGCTTATCAGTTAATTTTACCAAATATTTATAATTCAACAAGTCAGCTTATCAGGTCAAAGTTTAACAATTAGTTTTGTAAAAGATAGATCTCAAAATTAATATATAAAAATAGTTGATTTATGATTATTATTTATCATGATGATTAAATAATTATTTACTTTCAATTATACATATGATGTGATTAATATATAATATTCAATATAATAAAATTACGCATGCTATTTAATATACGTTTACAATTTAATCAGTTAATAAACTAAATTACATTAAAATTGTTAAGGTAATAGTAAAAGAGCCTAGTTCACATTCTGAAAAGATAAAAGTAAAAGTTTCACATCAGAGGTTGTGTGGTTTGGAAAAAAAAATTAAAATAACTATATACTTGTAATTAAGTGTAGGGCTTTAATGGAAATATTGTAATCTTTAAGATACAGTGAATGAACCTGTAATCTTAAGTTAAAGAGGGTGTAACACTTTACATCCATAAAGGTGACACACCTTCAAAGCACCCATGAAGAAGAATGTACGATTGAATTTAATTAGGAAACATTAATTTAGAATCTATCCATAGTCGGTGGATGCGATAATAGTTTTACGTTCAGTGCGATCGAGACCTGAGTACTTTTAGGTGGATTCTAGCATGTGTCAACTAAAAGGGTGCACCAGTGGGACAAGTTTTTTGCTTGGAGTATTTGGTTTTGTTACCTGCTAAACTTCACGGTGAAATCTACGGTGAGGTACCTTAATAGGTGTCTCACCGTGTACCCCTTGATTTAGAAGTATGTAAGGAAAAAAATATTTTTAGAATTTGTGATATGGTCCTCCTAGAGGATCATATTATAAATTCTAAAAATATTTAGAGAATCATATTGCAAATTCTAAAATATTTTTTTTCTTACATACCCCTAAACGGTGAGACACCTATTAAAGTACTTACACCAAACTTCATATTTAAAATTTAAAATAAGTTTTGTTAAGTTTTCAAGGGCACCATTTTTACTGAGAGACTTTAAGGTTACTTATTCCTCAGTCCCTCTATATCATCAATGACGAGACTATTTTAGCGAATTGCAACCTGTACCCTTGCTCGGAGAAGACGAGCTGGTTGGAGGAACCCGCCGCGAGTGAGAGCCAAGACGATGAACGTGATTGCTCTTGCTTGTATTCTCCTGTAATCCCTCACTGGGTTGACCGATTGATGTTGATTTGCACAGATCTGTGAGCTTTGTCATTTTCGCATGATTGCTCAAGGAACATTCTGTTTTGGACCTCGCCATTAACACTTCACAGTCATAATGCAACCACCAATGTTGCGTTCAATACACGTCCCAGTGAACCATGGTGGAGGATTACCGTTTAGAGCTTCTGGTGAGATCTGTTTTGAGATTTTTCAACTCATTGCGTTTAGCATCAAATGGGTTGTTTAATGGTTTCTGTTCGAGAAATGGGTTACTCTGTTTTCAACTTTGTAACAGTAATAACCTTATCACCATATTCCCAGTGAGGTAGAGACACAACAACAATAATAACCTTTATCTGACAACAACTATCACCAAACAATTACTCGGTAAAAGATCTACACCATTAATTATTTTAATAATAAATCTAACGATGATAAAAGTATACTCACCGGTGGGATAACTTTCCGAATGACTCACGCTAGACAACACTGTACTATTAAAGCAACTACAGTGGCATTTCCGAGGGACAATATGTAGGAATTAGGATAGTTACTTATTGATGACGGTAAGGCAACCCAATTGAGTTGCTTAGGAGAGTTCTTAGGTGGAAGAATTTTAGGAAATAACTTGGATGTATTGGAGGAGAATGATATGGTAATTGAAGTGCTTAATTTTAAGCATCAGATATTTATCCAAGCAATTATACTTCCACGGTTCTTAACATTAAAAAATAATAAAAATAACAATTTTGGGCGTGTGAAACACAAAATCAGTTGAAGAAAAATAAAACCCAAGATCACATAAAATTGATTAAAAAATTAAAAAAAGCAATAAATTATAGAAAAGTACAGAATAATTACATAAAATAAGTATTTAAAATATTTAATATTTGTATAAAGTAAAATAAAATATTAATTTTGTTCTAAAAAATTAATGGAATTATAAAAATTAAATATTTAACCTTTAAGTATTGTATTATTTCATGTTTTAAAATTAAAAAATATAATAGTATTTTAAGTTGAACTAAAATAATAAAGGTGGATTAGTTTGTGGGGTCCTTTTTAGAGTTTTTGTATAGTTACTCTGTTAGAGCGCAAATTTAAGAGTTACTTAAAAAATAAAAATAAAATGTGTACAAGTATGACCCACATAAAAATTAATATAATAATTTTTAAGCAGCTTGAGAAAAACCCATTGAAAATTATCTTATTATTTAATTAACATTTAAGGTTTGGCATTTCTCACTCATGCGGCTCCCCAAGTCTTATGGCATTAAAAATGTGATCTTTGATAACCGTCGACGAAAATCTCTTGATCAAGATGTTTATCCGTGCTTCTCCATCCTCCTTGATGCAAGAATGATTTGTTTTAACATAACAATTTCATTGATTATTATGTGTGACTTTATTAGTAAATCATGAAATACTAAATGAAATCAAAAGTAGTTTATAAGAAATTAAAAAGAACTGAAAAAATTAAACAAAAGCAAATAAAGAATAATCTTACTTAGAGCATCTTTAACACATTGCTTATTAAGCATAATGCTTAATAATGCTTAATAAGCACCGATGCTTATTTAGAAAAAGCCACTAAACCTCTGATACATACGAGTGCTTCACGAGCACCGGTGTTTTAATTTTTTTTTTGTTTTTGTCTTTTCTAGGGTTTAAACTCCTGGTAATTTATTTTTACTTTTTTATTTAGTTTTCCTGGGGATTCCAACTCTGGGTAATCTTTTTATTTTTTGTAAAATGAATTTACCGGTGGTTTAAATTGCCGAAAAACAATTTTTTTAAAAAAAATCTTAAATTTTTATTTTATTATTTATTAATTAAAATATTTGTAAATAATAAAATGGGTGATGTGTGTATCGGTGAGACCCATTTAAGATTTATGAATAGTAAAAAAGTGATGTAACTTGTTTATATGTATTGATGGGACCCATTTAAGATATGTAAATAGTGAAAAAAGGGGTGCTGGAATAGAGATACCTTGCAACTTCGTATGTTGTCGGTCTCTGGGATCTAAATTCAACATTTTCCTTACAAGATCTTTTGCTGCAGGTGAAATTGAAGGCCATGGATCGCCTGTGAAGTCAATGTGACCTCTTAAAATGGCATTGATATGCTTTTAGGTATTATTTATCTATTCCTCTTAAAAATAAGTCGCATGTGAGATTTGCTCACATACACATCTACAAGAAATCACAAAGCACACAGGTTACAATTATCGTGGCTACTCAATGATGCATATAAACTAATTTTCAGTAACCATCACACACATTCTTGTATGATAATGCATTAGTCATCTAGGAAGTTTTCAACAACAATTTTCAGAAACATTTATTAGAATTTAATGAAAGGCATTCAAAGGGAATCAGGTTTATTCACCTTTATGATGTTCTGCCATTTAGTATTTGATAGCACCTCCTTTCTCGGATCTAGAATTGGAGCCAAGGACTATAAAACAAGCAAAATCAATCGGTGAAAATGGGTATTAAGAGCAGTAAGGTCGCGGTCTTCAAAGTACCAAAAAGAGAGAAATTAAAAGAGAAAATGGAAAAGAAAGAGATGGTGTGAACGCCACCGGTGCAGACAACCCCCACAACAAATAAGTTCAGGTGCTAGACGCCACTGATTCAGGAGAATCATATAAATCTCTGGTTGGTTTGAGCAAGAACCACCAAGCCTTCTCTACTCACAAGATGAGGAGGAAATTTGGCATAATGCCTTTACTATTCAAAATCAAAGGTACAAAATGAAGAGTGGTCATTCCTATTTATAAAAGGAGGGGGCGGCCAAATGAGGAGAATAAAAACAAGATGAGTGAAAAACTATCCCAAGTGGGTATTGAACCCATGACTCCTAAGCCTTCTAGCAAGGCAACCTCCTAGCCAATAAACCCATACAAATTAGCGCCCCAAGCTAGGAAATTAAAGGAAAATTACAAAATAAAATAAATACAAGAGAGTCCTAATCTATGGTAGTACATAGGACCATGGTTCCTATTCCAGGGTCAAGGGTGTCCTTCTATAGGGTAGTGGTGTCCTTCTATAGGTTAGTATCCCTAAAAAATGTAGGACACTTAATATATTTATTTCTTCCTTGCTTGAAGCTGGGTTTGGTCTTGCAGGCCCAAGCTTCATGCCAGCACTAACAGTTGTCATCATTCCCTCCCCCTTAGAGAGGATTTGACCTCAAATCTGAAAGTTCAGAAAGAAGCCATAAGAAAAGTGAACTGGGTAGAAGAAGGAGATGGATGACAAAAATAACAAGTAAGAAGATACTTCCCTTAGCCTTTGGAGAGTAAAGCTAGAGGTCCATAAGTTGAACATCTTCCTTGAGCCTAGACAATAAAAGAAGACCCATGAGTATTAGTCCCAAGCATCCAAAGTGAAGGCTCATAATAAAAATATTTTGGAATCATAAAGATAGGAAGTAGAAAGACATATGTGATGGACAAGCAGTGGTTAAAGTAGGAAATAGAAAACTCTCTCTTTGAATTTGGAACCATCTTGTCCATGTACTATAGAATGGGATCCTGGATCAAATACCAATCTCTTGAAGCCCTCCTTTGTAAGTAAAAGAAACAAGTAGTCATAAAGAAAGCTTAAGAATTGATTTCCAAAAAGGTTCCAAGGAATTGCAATTTCATCAAAATATTCTACAGTATGCTTCGAGATGAATGCACAAATAAAATTATGTGGCATATATGATTTATTCTTTCTCAACAAAGCCTTAACATGCCTATAATTATTGTTATAATTTGTATTAAGAGGCATGTCTACATAAATGCATTTACTCAAGTATGGAGTTGGAAGCACCTTGCGCATATCAAATTTATCATATGTGGATATGTAAGGTTATGTACTTAAAAATTCACCTTAAGCATGCATATCAAGAATCATATCATCATGTGAAATGGATGTCAAATAAGTTTTCCTATATGTGATAGCTTCATCCAAATTTTTATCTTTTTTACTAACTAGTTCAAGAGCATAATACACATCTTTATATGAAACAATTATTTTAGGTCCAACATGTGTATGCACATGCACATTATAGATACAAACCAAAGGTACATGCATATTCAATCCAACTTTGTTATCATGCAATCTAAATTGATCAAAGGAATTGACTAAACATGCATCTCTAGTAAGTTTCATGGTACTCTTAAACTTAGTTGATTTTTCTAAACATGCAATATGTCTCAAAGCATTATCAACATTGTTTATTTCTTTCTTTCAAACATGTAATGCTTTGAGGCATATAATTGTGCATAGAAAGAGGCATTTCATGCATAAAGAAAGTTAGTTTATGAAACTCTCTTTCAAGAGATGTCCTTTTTGCATTACTAAGAGTATTTGCCGTCAACCTATTCAAGTTTCCACTAGAAGAGTTAGCATTCAAATGATCACAAGATAAGTTTGTATTTTCATTACACTCTTTCTCTTCTTGAACTCTTAGTGTCTTTTCCTTATTTTCATTTTTAAGTTTTTCTTCCTTCTCTTTTTCTAATTGTTCTTCTTTCTCCTTTTCTATTAACCCCCTAAGTTTGATTTGGTCTTCCCTAACTTCACTAGAGGTCATAGGCATGAGAACAAATTTCTTTTCTAAGTGGTGGAACTTATAGGTATTTGCGAACCCATCATACTTTACTCTTCTCTCAAATTGCCAAGGTCTTCCTAATAGGATGTGTGAGGCTTCTAAGGGTATACCATCAAAGGTCATTTCATCCTTATATTTCCCAATGTTGAACCTTAAGCTCACTTGCCTATTCACCTTAAATTCTTCCTCATCACTCACCCACTGAAGTGTATGAGGCTTTGGATGTGGGGTAGTGGGTAAGTTTAGCTTGTTAACTAACCTAAGGCTAGCTAGGTTGTGACACCCTTCTACCCCCAAATAATGAAATAAATACCAAGTTAAGTTATAAGGAAATTACAATAATCACCGAGGTAAAAAGGTTCACATATCCTCTTTAAATAAATACTTAATCCAAATCCACTAAATTTCCATAAAAGTAAAATCAATGTTTTCGAAAACTAATTTATCAACATAATAAAAATACGTCTTGGCCATATAAAACCCTTAAAACAATCTCCTTAAATTTCTACATATCAAAATGAATGAACAAATTCCTAAACACTAAGCCCCGATGTCACACGTATCAGAGCGAGACCCTGTCCCTTTAAAATTCGGCACATTGAGTGCCATCTTCATCACCTATAAAAACCACAGAAGAGTACGGTGAGGAAAAGAATACATACATATACATGCAATACAGAAGGCTACCCTTATTCCCACCCATCACCATACATATTATCATTCATCTCAATCCACACTCTTTACATTCAGCACATTAATTTCACACAAATATATAATTCACATTTCTCAAACAATCATAAAATGACAAGTATGCTCACTCTATGCTCATGCACAATGCCTCTTCCTAAGAGTCATGATTTGGAACTCCGCACAATGGGCGCACCTCATCAATCCCCTTAGTTGTTACCAATGATGGCCCTACCGTTAAATGCCCTCTTGGCCGATAGGTTGCACCCCCTCTATGGGCCCGTGCAAAGACACCCGCTCCCTCCCAACATCACCCACCTCTTGTGGGCTAGGTGAGTCGCATTGTAAAACACTCCCTCTTAGAGTTATGCATCAGATGTCTCCCATCATGGTCTCCACCCTGCTCGTCGCCCCCTCTTTGGGCTAGGGTATTTTTAGCCACGTCTGGCTACTCATGTATCTCATGCGTCTCATACATCATATGCTCATGCTCAATGCATCACCATCATTTAACATATCTCTCACACAATCTCTATGCTCAATGCATCATCATCATTTCACATACATCTCATACCATCTCTTCTACTTTAATCACTCCACATCACATAACGAATATTATAAACATAGAAAATCACATAAGATACTCACACCACAATACTTCATGCCACAGTTAATACACTCTATACATCCAATTTAATCTTATCAATCTCACAAAACAATTTATAAATTAGATAAACATCCATCTCAATTTCGCGTTTTAAGAAAAACTATCTGAAATTTGGAAGGAATCTGTTGAAATTATAATTAAAAAGCTTAATCCGCGTGCTGCGCTTCACTCTGCGCTCAACACAAGTGAAGCGCAGGTTCCAGATAGCTATGCTCCACCCTACGCTCAGCGCAGGTTCGAGAGAGCTACGCTCCATCCTACGCTCAGCGCAGGTGGAGCGTAAGTGTCGCAGAACGCGACTGCACCTGCGATTTTGCCCCTTTCAACCCCTCTTCTTCAATCTCTACTCAAATCTTTAAGTCCCTAACTTAATTAGACTCATTTTTACCGATTAAAATCAATCAATTTATCAATTATATCAATAGATTACAGTTAAATCAACAATCAAATCAATTTATGAAATCTCTCTCCCAAATACTAATTTGACCCCTTTCGACAACCTCGCTTCCTACTCTCAACTTCAACAAGAACATGAAGTAATCATCACAACAATCACGAATTTCATCATATTACAGACAATTCATCATTCATAATTTAAAATTTAAGAATCCTAGAGGGACTTATGGTTGCCCTCACTACCCAAGCACTCCAGCATACACATATAGCAGCACCCCTTCCCCCCTCGTACCTTAGGAATGACGATCAAGAACGGTTGGCAGAACTCCCTTGATGATCTACTCTGCGGCACCTTCTCCTTGTGGAGTCGCTCCTCTCCTCCCTAGGGTTTGGTTATCTGACGTTTTTTAAAAGGATAGGGTGAAATAGATGACCCCTCTCTTTTTAACCATCTAATTGGGCTGGGCCTACACCAACCCACCCACCCCTTTTTTAATTAAACTAGTGTGTTGACCTGTGCGTTGCACCGAGCATTTAGTTTTGAGGGGCGAAATATAAATAATAAAATGATAATTTAAAAAATAATATAATAATATATGTAAAATATATGTCACAAATATTTACAATATTAATTACATAATGCGTAAATAAATTATAATGCTTATAATGCACGAAAAGTATTTTTATTGAATGACTTGAAAAGAATAAAAAATATAATTAGCATAATTGTAAAAAAAAAAACATAAAAAAGAAATGAGTATAAGATATGATAAGAAATAGTGTGAAAATAGAAAATATAAAATAAGTCAGGTGTAAAAAATAATAATGTAATAACACGTGTGAAATATGTCATTAGTACTTCCAATATTGATTACATGTTGATTAAGCAAATTATACACAAAATGTAAAAACAAATTCAACATTGTTTCTTAATTAGGGTGAATTATATTTACTTATTGTAATCTATATATTAATATAACAAATAAATACGAATAACCTTAAAATTTAAAGATCTATTTTTATTAATTCGTGTTTTTTAATATTTTTTACAATTAAACACAACAAAATATAAGTAAAATATTTACCATTGATAAAAATTTATACTAAAATATTCAATTAATTCATACTTTTAATTTAGATACTAATGATTTTTTATGTATAATGTTTAATCCTAGGTGATATTTTTGACTTTATAATTAAAATAGTAATAAAATTTCAAGTAAATTTAATCAACACAAATTTTAATATTCTTAGGATAAAAAAATATCCTCTAGCATCTTTTCTTGATAAGAATCTTGCTTCAAAAACATAGGTGTTTAATTATCTGAATTATTATAAGTTGAATACCATTATTTTCATATAGGATGGTCATCCCCGTGTGTTATACTTGTACTCTTAAATTATTATGTCTCAATACAAATGTACTATTATGATGTAGCTATTAATGTGTTTTTCTTAAAAAATATTATTTTCATGTGTTATAAGTCTATTTACCCTTGTAATTTAAATTTAAAGATTAAAATATATAATTTGTGAAAAAATTTCATCCTCGAGCAAATTATATCTACCTCTTATAATCTATATACTAAATTAACAATTAAATATTAATAAACTTATTATAAAGATCTAATCTCATGTGGTATTTAAACAAATATTTTAAATAAGATTATAAAAATTCTATGTATAAATACACAATTCAATTATAAAATTCAATAATTCTTATGATCAATACAAATTTTAATATTAAATACTTTATTTTAATTAATACATTCTTTGAGTAAATTAAATTTAATTTTTTTTAAAAAAAAATTAATCATGTTTGATTTACTTTCACCCTATAACTAAATTATTAGTAAGTTTTCTTGTAAAGTTGCATTCCCATTTGATTTGATTTTACTCTATAAATTAATTGTTATGGAGATTTTTCTTGTAATTTTTAACCTGTAACTTAAATATTTGACCCGTATTTTTATTTTATTGTCATTGGAAAATGAAAAGAATGATAGGAAACAATTAATCAACATCAAATAAAGAATTTTTATCATTTAACTATAATTTAACCAAAGGTTTTTGGTCATAATAATTTAGCAAAATTTACAAATTTTTTGGATAAATTTAATATTGAAAATATGAAAAGGCTTTAATTATGATATAATAACCAAAACTAAATCATTACTATTATTGCAATTGTAAAGGGTTTTGTTTTTAATAAGTGCTTTAGAATTTTTAAATTTCAATTATATTTTTATTCTTCTTATATATTTCATAAAATATACTAAAATGTTTTTATAATAAATGAATTAAAATACTTATTTATTTTTAAAAGCTAAATGTTTATTTATTTTTTTTATATTAATATTTATAATTTCTCAAAAAAATTAAATTATTTATTTTTATAAGATAAAAATTAGCAAAAGTTAGAGGCTTTTCAAGTAAATAAGAGGATAAATTATTATTATTATTATTATTATAATATAAGTCAACAATTGTAGTGATATTTTAACAAACATAATTATTATAAGTAATTATTGATGATTACTAATGTTAACAATTTAAATGGGAAAGTGACTTACTATTTTTAGAAATGTTTTTGAAAGAAATTTATCCTTTTATCCTTCTTTTATGTTTCAAGGGATGATTTCACTACCTTACTTTTATATATAAAAAGATATTATTATTCGGGGAGTTGCTTTTAGAACCCCCTTTTTGCTATTCACACCCCATCCCATACCTCATTCCCAAATTACCCCTACCCCTACCCCTACCCACCGGCAGCCACCCCCAACCCCCTCCCCCTTCCCCCCCTCCCCCACTCCCCACGCCCCATTCCAGTTCCGTCCCCGTCCCCTTCCCCATCCCCTTCTATTTTTTTTCCGTCTCTAACTCCCCTCCCCCAATGCCCCACCCCCTCCCCTGCTGCACCTGCAACCAACACCCCACCCCCACCGCCACCACCGCCACCCTCTCCCCACCCACTCCTCCACCCCCTTCCAACACCCCACTCCCCCACCCCTCCCCAACGCCCCCCTTCCCCCACCCCCTCCCCAACGCCCCCCTCCCCGTCCATGTCCCCGCCCCTTTGATTTTTTTTTTTTGAAGCTTTTGGTTTAGAGACGGAAAAATCTAACCAATTTTTTTAAAAAAATAACTTCCGGAACTCTCCGGAAATTAATTTCCGGAATTTTCCGGAAATTAATGTCCGGAAGGTTCCAGAAGTTGGTTTTAAATCCGGAAATTTAATTTCTGGGAGATTTCGGCTGTTGATTTAAAAAACATTGGTTAGAGATGGAATTTTCCGTCTCTAAACCCAAAACATAAGGGGACAGGGACGGGATGAGAATGGGGGTGCAAATAGCAAAAAGGGGTGGTAAAAGCAACTCCCTATTATTCGTAATAAAAATAATAATAATACTATTATTCCTCCCTTTTATTTTATTTTATCTGTTCTAGAAATTTTAGAATGTTACATAGGTTGCTACTACTACCTTCATCTATGATCATTAAGCATACCTTATCTTCAATGTGGCACCTAGTGTGGAATATGTTCTCTCTTTGGCTCTCTTCTTCCCCCAAGGGTGTTTCTAAGGTTTTCCTAAGCATCATTGTTATCCTTTCTCCCTTGCCTCCTTCCTTCCATACTCCTTATATGATTTTAAGTAAAAGCTTTTATGGACCTTATCACTCACTAAGTGTTTACACTCATGAATGTAACCACTCGTGTTTGTCACTCTTTGGCTTTTTCTAAAGATGAAGCACTCTTGCCTCTTCTACTCGGTTAAAGTTAGTTTGATCTTGCAAAGACCAACAACAAAACTCAAACTTAACTCTACCCAAATTGAAGCGCACGAGCACAAAAATTTATCTACTAGAAAACTAAAAATGCCTAAGACAAAACTAAGAATTGATGAGACAAGCAAGAAAAACAGGCACTCAACAAAGCTTATGCACAAGATTAGAAAGCAAACAAGACAAGACAAAAAAAAATTGCAAAGAGAATTATTTTTTGTTTGATTTTTGGAAAAGTTGCCAAACAGTTGTTTTAATGAAAACAACAACTTACAACTCAAATAAAACCGTATACAAGGAAATGAAATGAAAATTACAGCAAAATGATGAACTGTATTGTTGGGCTACTTTTTACTGTTTTTCTCTTTGTTTTTCTCTATTTTTTTGAATTTTTGACCTTTTGGGTGTCTTTTTTACTTTTTCTCTTTTTGTTGACTTTTGCACTCTTTTTGCTTTTTACACCTCTTTTTGTATTTTTGGCTATGTATTTTTTTTTTTGAATTTTTTTTGCTTCTTTTCTTTTTCTTTTCTTTTTGCTTCAACAGAAAATTACAAAAATTCATACAAAATTACAAAAAATAGAAATCTACCTAAAATAATTTTTTCAAGATTTTTACCTAAAAATTGGTCCAAAACGGTACCAAAAAACAAAATGGATTGTCTGTTTTCTAAAAACGATATTGAAAAACGGAATGGCAACCTGATTCAAAAATTGACCAAAAAAATTGCTTTGCAGTTCCTTATTGATTACACAATCACAAAACGATGTTTCTAATGCGTTGGGTTCAATTTTAAGATTGGAATTAATTTTTAAAGGAAAATCAACAATTGAAAATTGTTGAACTTCTTCCAACTCTTTGAACCAAATGTCAGTCTATCGGTGAGCGTTTTGCGTAATCAAACAAAAAATTCCCAAGGTAGGAATAGCAGTCAATTCAAATTTGCAATCAGAATATCAAGAAGACAAACAAAACAGGAGTAGAAAATTGAACAAATTAAACAGAGCAAAAATAAGCGCACAAAATGGCAAGAAAATTGAAGAAAAAATGCGCAAAATTAAATGACAAGAAGTAAAGCGGGAAACTGAAATTAAAAGGATGTGGAGGACTGAAATTAAATGGCAGAATGTAAATGGCAAAAAGTAGAAGGGATGACAGAAATTAAAAGGATGGGAGAAGCTGAAATTAAATGGCGGAAAATTAAAAGCGGAAAAGTAAAAAGATTGTAAGATGAACAAGATATTGGGATGAACAATTAGTAGGTGGATTGGGGAGAAAATGTAGGTGAATGATCTTTGGAAAATGAAGACAACAATGTCTCCACTTACCACAATCCACCACAAACAACAGTTATAACAATCAAGCAATTCAAGAACAATTATGAACACTTAGGGAAAAACTTGATCAAGCATATAATCAAACACCTAGAGGGGTGGGATTAGCGGCCCTAAACAGCCCCCGATACTAGCTCAAATCAAGCAACCAAGCAAGCAAACAAGAGCTGCAGTGCAGCAGAAGAGCACCTCGGGCTCAGCAAGCAGTTCAAGAACAATTATGAACACTTATGGAAAACTTGACAAGCCATTACTGCCTACATTGAACACAACTGTTTGCAAAGTGCTATCAAATAGATTTGCATTTAGAGTGACTGCTGCAACATTAGATGGAGAACTGGAAAGGAAAAGAAAACAATTAGTAAGCCCTTCCTCGATAACATTATTAATCCAAAGGCAGATTTTTTACAAGATTGCAAATTATCTGAATCCATCTCCAGTAGAACGGCTATACAAAATATACCTCTTCCTTTGCTTAAGCACACCACAGCTCCAATTTTGCTAAACCAACTTTCACATATTCCCCGTTGCTGAATGTGCAATAATCACGACACAGAAGACTAGCAATCATTTATTAAAAATAGATTGTTAACCTTTATGATAAAAACGCCATGATGCAAAAAACATTCTTTACCTATTGAAGAGTAGAACATTAATATATGAGAAATAGAGAAAACAAAGCTAACGGGGAGACAATTGCTTAATACTCATAAGTTAATAAGTCATATTTGCAACTCTTTGACTTCCCTGTTTTGCAACTCCTTTATAAATATCAGACCATATAGATATTGGACCAGGCACCAAAACAGAAATTTTCCCTAATTCATGCATTATCCATTGGTTATTGAAGTTCTAGTGCACAGATGTAAAATTGCATCACTAAGTATTGGTTGCAGTCCTACTAATCACAACAGTACTATAGACAATCAACCCCAATAAACAGAAATAGGGAATCGTACCTTTCAGCCGATCATTTCTTAAATAATCTTATTCCGTACTTCCTCAACTTTCTTCAGTATCTCTCCAGGTGAGTAGCAGTGAGGAGAGGAGGGGATACGTGTTTCGTGTTTAGGTGACAACGGCTTTAGGCACAATGGAATGTGGTTATACTATAACCGCACTTTCAGTGACTTTACTGAGACTGCTATTACGATATAACCGCCCTCCAATACTTTAAGAGTGCTTTGGAGTGCAGTTCCATGTCAACTGAGTTGAATTTTGGATGGAAAAGAAAGGAAGGGATGGGTTATTGGAAGTCCTTCCCTATTTGTGTTTCGTGAGTTTAATTATTTTATAAAGTCTTTCCATCCCCTTCCCCCTCCCTTCCCCCTCTTAACATTTCTCTTTCCTTCCCCTCTAAACTCACAAACACACCCTAATGCTTTGTTTGGTGGGAGTAGAGAAATGGAGAGAAAAGAAATGAATAGAAGAGAAGTGGGAAGAAGAGAAATAGAGGTGACATAGAGGAGAAACAATGGTTGTTTGGTGTGAGTGAAATGGGTGAGAAATAGAAGAGAAATGTGAAAGTGGGTTGTTTGGTGTGAGTGAAATAGGTGAGAAATAGAACCAAAATAATCGATTTTTGATACAAAATAATCGATTATTTTGACAAAATAATCGATTATTTGTATCAAATCACACAAAATAATCGATTATTTTGACAAGATAATCGATTTTTGTATCAGATCACACAAATAATCGATTATTGCCTGAGCAGCCGTCCATTCTCTGCATTTCTCGCCTGATTTGGAGAGAAAACAAAAGGCGTGGGACCCACCGAAAAAGTGCATTTCTCCACATTTCCACTGTGCCACCAACAAGGGAATAGGTCTATTTCCCTCCACTTCCACCCATCTCACTTCTCTTCTCCCCCATTTCCACACCACCAAACAGGGGCTAAGGATCTGTTTCCATAGCTCAAATCAGTTGTATCCATGATCAGAATCCATTCAAATCACAATCAATTCAAATTTATCGTGACACGTATAGTAGTTTGTACATAACTACACATTAAACTACCTCAGAAACATATGCGACATTAATCACTTTAGATCTCCACAATTGGTGGTGCAGGCCTACATAATAAGGTCCGGAACATTGCCTATAACCCCATCTTCTTGCAAAGACTATGAGCATATAAAACCATAACCAATTAGAGACTTCTAAGACAGCTGTCAGTGCCATTTTGAAAAACTACCTACAAACACAATAAATTCACAGGTATAAACTTTCCACATATGGAGAGCAATTCAATCTTTGATATCACTAATAAAATCTTTTGTTATTTGTTCGACTAGAATTCTCAAACAAATGTGATCCAATTTATGTTCCTTTTCTGGAATACATACCTTCGGTTTTCAATTCAGGCCACACCTAACAAGCACACTTCAATTATGCAACTTTGGAATTGAATTGCTTAATGTTACCTATTAAAGAAAAGAGCGGTTTTCAACATTAGAATTAATGAAATAAGCTCGTAATATACTTTTTAAGCACTTGTACAGAACTGCTGTCATACTTTCACATGTATCATTGACAGCACTTGTAGACTACTCTCTTCCTCATGTATGGTACTTTTATGTCATAACATAGCTTACACTAGCTTTATGTACATTTTCTATTCGGAGATTTTGTGATAAAGATAACAAATGTTGTATGTGCTGCCACTTCAGAACCAAGAACCAAGAACCAGGAAAGAAATATTGATTTTTTATTGACTTCATTGAAAAAAAAATAAATCAAAGTCAGAGTCTCAATATGTATTTTATGGTGAAAACAAGTCAATCTATTAATAACTCGACTTTATTTCTCCAGTGGGGTTGCCTCAGGATTAATTATATCATATTATCATAAACATGAGAAAGAAATATTGCCACTAGCCACCATATAGTTCACCTCCATCAATAGCAGTATCTACTAGTCAACCTTGACATTATTGAATCTGAATCTGAAACCACCTGATTGTGGTCAATCTCCTTGATGCAGTGGCTACACTTCAGTGCGGAGTAATGCCAATATGGCTCCTCCAGATTGGTTTCACCATTCATGGCATTTTACCTCAACCTGCAATGGCACCTGGAGATCAGTTCAGGTCAATATAGAGTATTGTTCATAGCTCATTGCTCATTGCTCAAGTGGCTTATATTCTAGAAATCGATAAAGTGCATTAAGAACCAATATCTACAATTTTAAGCCAAGCAAAGTAAATTTGTTCATAGCACATTGCTCAAGTGCTTTACATTATTGAAATAATCCCATAAGAGAAGAAATCAATAAAACTAAGAATCAATATCTGGTGAGTGTGATCCTTGTGGAATGTAGATTCACTAATTGAGGGTAAACTGCCTACCCTGTTGTATAGGATCATAGCATTTTCTTCGTATCTTCTATTTGTTTGACTATGATATAGAGAGAGATTATGACTTTGAATCCGACATCTTAAATGTTGTTTTCTTCCTCGTAGAGAAGTCCAGTCCAAGTTATCTTATAGTTCCCTATTTTGACTCCATTGTAGTTTGAGGAGCACATGCCATGTGCTCTTTCAACTCACATAAAATCTCAACTCAATTCTAATATTCTATTCATGCTTTGAAAACAACACGTCCACATGCATTATAGATCATAGAAAGTATTGGGCTCATCATTCTTTTGTAAGAACATATGCAGTTACATGAAGATCAAAATTGTTTAGTGCCATTGATAAGGAAGCCGAACTAGAACTCCAACACCAAATTGTCCACATACATGCCAGGTTTTCCAAAACCATATAATTAGTGAGTTTCAGAAGTATGAGCTTGATATTAGTTAAAAATTAAAAGCAGGGGTGAAAATGCATATCTCTACATCCAGAGGTAAGAAAACAAGGTCAGAACCAGAAGCATCAAAATCCTCAGAATATCCTCGAGTAGATACAAGGATGCTATCAAATTCATAAGGAGCCAAGTTAGATTCTAACATGTCAACTCTAATGTCCAAACCACAATTGTCATGCATGTCTTTAAAGTCAAGAACTCTTTTTGCAGGTTTATAATATGGTGTTTTATATTTCTAACAACTCTAATGTCCAAAGCTTAAATTGTTATCTGAAGTCTCAAGATCTGTTTTATATTTCTAACAAATATAAATTGGTCATTGTAATTTAAAATTTCACTTAGCTGCTCCTGCCTACTTTCATATTAATGTCCCCCCTCCTATTCCCATTCCCCATCCACTGTTAAGTGCAGATGAAAATAATGCTGATAAAGAAAACTGAGTATGTAGTATATTGATGGAAATAGAGCAAATGTAAACTGTATCTGTATTGTATCAGGAAAATATGAGGAATAACAGAAAAACAACTCTCTCAATTCCCAGAACTGAGAGCCACTCCTAAGGCAACAGACTTGCCTTACTTGCTATTTTCTTTCTGACCAATTTCTCACTCTCTCTCTCTCTCTATAACTAACCTTCTCACCATGCCCCCTTATTCCTCCTAGTATACACGCGCCAGATTCTAGGCCCAACATCTTGAGTAACTAATGGGCCTGCATCACTAACACTGCCCCTCCCTTCTAAAGCAGTCTTGTCCTCAAGACTAAAGCTGGGA
The DNA here is from genome assembly GCA_026901365.1 of Sesbania bispinosa. Taxonomy (NCBI): domain Eukaryota; kingdom Viridiplantae; phylum Streptophyta; class Magnoliopsida; order Fabales; family Fabaceae; genus Sesbania; species Sesbania bispinosa. The sequence goes on along the minus strand of QLOH01000927.1, from coordinate 199,519 downwards.
AATTGACTTCGGATCAAAAACTCATCTTCCCAAGTAGCTTCCTCCATAGGTTTCCCTTTCCAATGAATTAGCAGCTGCTGAACTTCTTCGCCTTGCTTAGCCACTGTTCGCCTTGCCAAAACTGCTATGGGAACATATTGCTCACTCACTTCCATTTCCAACCTGCAGGTAACGCTGCCTCCACTGGCTGATTGGTCACGGACTTCTTCAACTGTGATACATGAAAACTGGATGTATCCTTGAAGTATGAGGAAGTTGTAACCTGTAAGCTACCTCCCCTAACTTCTCTACAATTGGAAATGGACCATAATAGCGAGGCGCTAGCTTCTTGTTGAGATGAAGAGAAAACGAGAGACATATGATAGAATCCGTGTGTTTAGAATACACAGCGGAAAATAATATATATACACACAAGTGTATTTACAAATATACATAGTAATAGGCCCAAGCCCATATCTACCATATGATACACTAACAATAACAATCTAACACTCCCCCTCAAGCTGGAGCATATAAATCATATGCACCAAGCTTGTTACATATATAATCAATCCTAGGACCCCTCAATGATTTGGGTGAAGACATCTGCCAACTGATCATTGGACTTAACAAACTGAGTAGTAATGTCTCCAGATAAATTTTTTCCCTGATGAAATGACAATCTATCTCAATATGTTTGGTCCTCTCATGGAATACTGGATTAGAGGCAATGTGAAGAGCAGCTTGGTTATCACAAATGAGAGACGTTTGTGTAACCTCCCCAAATCTCAGTTCTTCAAGTAACTGTTTAAGCCAAATAAGCTCACAAGTAGCTGAAGCCATAGCTCTATACTCTGCTTCTGCACTGGATCTCGCCACCACATTTTGCTTCTTGCTTTTCCAGGAAATCAAGTTGTCACCAATAAAGACACAATATCCAGAAGTGGATCTCCTATCAGTAGGAGAACCTGCCCAATCTGCATCTGAGTATCCCACAACTCGAGTATGTTTATTGTCTTCATATAACAAACCTTTTCCTGGGGCTCCTTAATATATTTTAGAATGCGAATGACTGCATCCCAATGACCTGTACAAGGAGAATTAAGAAACTGACTTACCACACTAACTGCAAAAGAGATGTCTAGACGAGTAACAGTGAGGTAGTTCAGTTTTCCAACCAGTCTCCTGTATCTCTCAGGATCTAAAAGGTGGCTCCCCCTGACCTGGTAGAAGTTTAGCATTTGGATCCATAGGTGTGTCAACGGACTTGGAATTCATTAGCCCAGTCTCCTCTAAAATATCCAATGCATACTTTCTCTGAGAAATTACAATTCCATTCTTGGATTGTGGCTACCTCAATCCCCAAGAAGTATCTCAGTCTGCCAAGGTCTTTAGTCTGAAAATGATGACAAAGGTGTTGTTTTATATGTGAAATGCCATGGTGATCACTACCTGTAATGACAATGTCGTCAACATTACACTACCAAGTAGATACACCCAACAGCTGAATGGCGATAAAACACAGAATGGTCAGCCTCACTCCGAGTCATACCAAACTGCTGGACTTACTGCACTGAATCTACCAAACCAAGCCCTGGGAGACTGCTTAAGACCATATAAAGACTTGCGGAGGACGACACACTAAGCCTGAAGACTCCCCCTGAGCAACAAAACCAGGAGGTTGCGCCATATAAACTTCCTCCAACAGGTCACCATGAAGGAAGGCATTTTTGACATCTAACTGATAGAGGGGCCAATGACGAATAGCAGCCATGGCTAAAAATAATCTGACAGAAGCCATCTTGGCGACGGGAGAAAAAGTGTCACCGTAGTCTAACCCGAATATCTGGGTATAACCTTTGGCTACTAATCGAGCTTTGAGCCGATCAAGTGTGCCATCAGGGCCAACTTTCACTGTGAAGATCCACCGACAACCAACAACAGATTTCCCAGGAGGCAAAGGAACGAGATCCCAAGTACCACTGTTCTGAAGAGCACACATCTCATTAAGCATAGCTTGTCTCCAACCAGGGTGGGCTAAGGCATCACCTGCAGTTTTAGGAATAGTCACAGAGGAAATAGAAGAGAGACAAGTATAATGGGATGGGGATAACCGATGATAACTCAGAGTGACATAATGAGGTGAAGGATTACGAGTGGAGCGTATACCTTTACGAAGTGCAATAGGGAGATCAGACTCAGGAGGTGGGGCCGAAGGGGCCGGAGGAGGTGGGACCGGAGGAGACGGAGGAGTTGGCTCCAGATGAGAGTCAATAGGCTGCTCGTCTGGAAGGCGAGGATGTTTGCCGACGATGATAAACCCGTAAAGGTGGCTGAGGTGGTGGATCTCCCTGCACAATAGGCATGTCTGAGGGATCAAGACAAAAGGGGTGGTGGTGGATACTAAGTCGGACCCAGAGGTTAAGGAATTAGACTCAAAGTAGAGAGAAGACTCAAAGAACGTGACATCAGCTGAAATGAGATATCTACGAAGAGAGGGTTGAGAAACACTTATACCCCATCTGAGACCGAGGGAAGCCTAAAAGACACACTTATGAGACTTAGCGGACAATTTATCAAGACCAGGACTAAAGTTATGAACAAAGCATGTAGACCCAAAGACTCTAGGAGGTAAGGGGTGGAGAGGCTGATGAGGGAACAATATAGAGTTAGGGACCTGGTTGTTTAGGACAGAAGAGGGCATGCGATTGATGAGATAGCACGCAGTGAGAATAGCATCACCCCAAAATTGTTGAGGGACATGACCATGAAGTAAAAGGGTTCTAGTTGTTTCAATGAGATGTCTATTCTGGCGCTCCGCAACCCCATTTTGTTGTGGGGTATATGCACAAGAGGTCTGATGAAGAATACCATGGAAGCCATGAATGTTTGAAAAGGATGGGAGAGATACTCACGAGCATTATCACTGCGGAGAGCACGGATAGAAACACCAAATTGATTTTTGACTTCATTATAAATGATTGAAATATAGAAAACAACTCAGAACGATTTTTCATTAAAAACAACCAGGTACATCGAGAATAATCATCAATGAAAATAACAAAATACTGAACCCTAAAGTAGACCTAATACGACTCGGACCCCAAATATCAGAGTGAACTAAAGCAAAGGAGACGAAGCTCTATTATTGACACTCCTAGGAAATGGACTACGACTATGTTTTCCTAATTGACATGACTCACACACAAAGTTGACAACTTAGACAGACTCGGTACTAGTTGTTGAAGCTTGGCAAGGCTAGGGTGACCCAACTGAGCATGGATGAGAAGGGGAGAATCCACCACCGAGCCAGCATGAGCAGAAGTACGAAGCTGATAAAGGCCATGAGACTCACATCCGGCGCCAATCATCTGTCCCGAACTCCGGTCCTGTAAGAAAACAGAGTCTTTAGTAAAAGAATGACACAATCAAGAGAACGAGTGAGACGACTAATGGATAATAAGTTAAATGGAGACCCAGGGACATAAAGGACATTATCAATGGAGAGAGAAGGAAGAGGGCGGACACTACCAACACCATGGGATGGGGCCTGGGAGCCATTAGCCAAAGTCACAGACGGTAAGTAACCAGAAGTGGAAAGGGTAGTGAAAAGGGATTTATTACCAGTAATATGATCGGTGGCACCAGAATCAAGAACCCAAGGGCCAAGGAGGTGGAGTGAGTGAGACCAGCAAAGAATTACCCGTGTGCGCAACAGAAGCAGTGGAACCGGAGGCCTGACGATCCTCATACCATTTAAGGAAGTCGTTGAAGATAGCCGGCGATACTGAATGATCAGAGGAAGTGGCATCAACATCAGAAGGCACAGAGGGAGCAACCTGTGCAACATTAGCAGACCGAGGAGGGCGACCATGCAATGCAAAGCACCTATCAATAGTGTGGCCCAATTTGTGGCAATGATCACACTTGGGACGACCCTTGCCTGGTTTGCGAGAGCGGCTGCGATCATCACGCTGGGATACTAAGGCAGAAGAGTCAATCGGGGTGACAATAGAAGGTATGTCAAGAGATGACTTGGGCGGCACACGCAACAACGTTGACCAAGTAGAGGTCAAAGTGTGCACAGTCGGAGAGCCCAAAATCTGATCACGGACCAAAGAATACTCGTCAGGGAGCCCATACAATGCCATCAACATAAAGAAAGTTTGGCGTTGCTCCAGTTCTTGGGCAGGAGTGGAAGCGGGGGGCAAGAGTTCATTGAAGTCATGTAAAAGACCATGAACTTTGCCCAAGTACTCAGCCATGGATCCATCAAGACGTCTAGGGACAATGGTACTCAAGAGATTGTGGCAAACACCATAGAGGCGTTGAGTATCATTGGTGTAAAGCACCCTTGCCTGCTCCCAACCCAGCACATGTCTCATGGGCTCGAAAATATCTGCTTCAGGGTAGGATGAATAGTCGACTTAATAACGTTGCAAATCTGAGCATCAACCTTGGACCAGCAGGGGCGATCTTTTTCGTCGATGGAATCAACCTTCTGAGTAAGATGATCAAGATAATCCTGTCCCTTTAGCCAGAGCATGATATCAGAGGCCCAGGTATCATAGTTACTGCCATCTAACTTGTCAATAGAGAGTGGGACATTGACATAGTTAGTAAAGATAGGAGGATCAGCCTTAGTAGCAGTAGAGGTACCCATGGGTCAACTGTAGGAGAGAGAAACAGCCACAGGAGAGAGAAAATTGTCCAAAAGAGGAAGGACCCGTGAGGACCAGACCTGAAACTCACAAACAAAGACCAGATCGGGGTAGAGGACACCGAGGCGAGTCTGGCGGCGGCGAGGGCGGCCGGAACGGCGGCCGGACGCGCCTCCACGCGCGGCTGACGGTGGAGAAACGCGCCGGTGAAGAAACGGCGCGTGAGAGCGCGTCGCTGCTCCGATGGACACGATTCCGGCGGCGTTGGACTCGGATTGACGACGCGAGTTCGACGATGGTGGCTCCGGTTGGATTCACGGTGGAAGGCGGCAGCGGCAGGCGGGCGGCAGCGGCGGAAAAGAGAGAAAAAGTGCCGGGAAAATAGCACGGCAACACGGGCAGACAGGAAACCGGAATGAAACAGGGTTTCCGGAAAAATTTTGACACCAATGGACAGTGGGTCCACTGGGAAGGCACGGACGTAGGGTTATCTCTCGCTAGGCTCTAGATACCATGTGAGATGAAGAGAAAACGCGAGAGACATATGATAGAATCCGTGTGTTTAGAATACACAGCGGAAAATAATATATATACACACAAGTGTATTTACAAATATACATAGTAATAGGCCCAAGCCCATATCTACCATATGATACACTAACAATAACAATCTAACACCTTCTGATTAATCCGTTTTAGCCATAGATTGCTGTCGTGAGGCCTGAGTTTGACAAAAACTATATCCCCAACCTCATAGTGCACCTCAATCCTGTGCTATTAGCATATTTCTGCATATGATTTTGTGCCTTAAGCAAATGATATTTGAGTTGTCGTAAAGCTTCATCTCGGTCCAGCAATTCCCTGCTACAGCTGCTACCTTGACTTCCCCCGGAACAAACCCTAACACTGTAGGGGGTTTTCCTACCATTCTACAACCCTCAAAAGGAGTGGTGTTAGTAGAGCTGTGGTACGTTGTATTATACCAAAGCTCTGCCCAAGGCAACCAAATGACCCATTGTTGAGGCTGCTCCACTGCAAAACATCTCAAATATGTTTCCAAACACCTATTAATTACCTTTGTCTGTCTATCGGTCTCGAGGTGATAAGCTGAACTCATTTTAAGTTTTGTGCCCTGCAATTTGAACAACTCACGCCAGAAATGACTAACAAACAAAGGATCCCTATCACTCACAATAGATTTGGGAACACCATGTAATCGAATAACTTCCTTAACAAAAACCTCAGCTACTGTTCGAGCAGTATAAGGATGCTTGAGGGGAATAAAATGGCTGTATTTCGTTAGACGATCCACTACCACCAAAATAGCCTCATACCCTTTTGATCGTGGTAGCCCTGTTATAAAATCCATTGATATTTCTTCCCACACAGCTTCTGGAATTTCTAAGGGTTGTAACAGTCCTCCGGGAGCAAGAGTGGAATACTTTTGCCTTTGACACGTGTCACAAGCTCGCACAAATTCTTGGATCTGCTTCTTCATACCCACCCATTACAAGTTAGCCGCAATTCTTCGATAAGTTCTGTAAAATTCTGAGTGACCACCTTGAGGAGATGAGTGATACTCCTGTAACAACATGGGAATGTAAGCTGATTGAGAGGGAATCACCAGCCTCCCTTTATAATATAATACCCCATGACTTAGTGAAAAACCTGGGTGAGATTGTGGATTACGCTATAAATTCGTAATCAGCTTTTGCAAATATTGATCCTCCTGTACTCCTTGAAGTAATTCACAACCCTCTTCCCACACAGGGTATGACAACAAACTGCATAGTTCACTTCCTTCAACTCTAGATAATGCATCAGCCACCCGATTCTCTTTCCCTGGTTTATAGAATATCTCAAATCGGTAACCCATTAATTTGGCCACCCAATTGTGCTGGCTAGGAGTCATAACACGCTGTTGGAGCAAGAACTTTAGACTTTTCTGATCTGTATAAACTTTAAACAACCTGCCAAGCAGATATGGTCTCCAATGTTGTATGGCAAGAGCCAAAGCCATTATTTCCTTCTCATATGCAGACTTTGCCAATGTTTGATCTGATAATGCCTTGCTGTAAAAGGCAATTGGTCTTCGGTCTTGCATCAAAACAGCACCTACACCTCGCCCTGAAGCATCACACTCGATCTCAAATTCCTTAGAAAAATCAGGAAGTGCCAATACCGAAGCTGTTGTCACCTTAGATTTTAATTCATTGAACGCTCGTTCAGCTGATTCCCCCCACTTGAAAGCATCTTTTTTGGTCAGTTCAGTGAGGGGTTTCGCAATCTTTCCATAACCAATAATGAACTTACGATAATAGCCAGTTAGACCCAAAATCCTCGTACTTCTTTTACATTTCTTGGTCTAGGCCATGACCAAATAGCTTGGACCTTAGTAGGATCCATTGCAACCCCTTTTCTGGATATAACATGGCCTAGATATTCAATATTAGATCTTCCAAATTGGCATTTCTTCAAATTAGCAAAGAACTTGCCATGGGAAAGAGTAGATAATACAATCTTCAAGTGTTGCATATGTTGCTGCCATGTAGGGCTATATACTAGTATGTCATCAAAAAAACACCAAAACCATCTTCCTCAAATATGGCCGAAACAAGTCATTCATAGCCGCTTGGAAAGTAGATGGAGCATTTGTAAGCCCAAATGGCATTACCATGTACTCATAATGGCCATCATGGGTTCTAAAGGCTGTTTTCTCTATATCATCCTCCTTCATTCGAATTTGGTGATAGCCGGATCTTAAATCCAGTTTTGAAAAATAAGTTGAACCATGCAATTCATCTAACAATTCGTCAACTACCAGAATAGGAAATTTATCAGGAACAGTCACCTTATTAAGTGCTCAAAATCTACAACATCCTCCAACTCGCGTCCTTTCTCTTTACTAAAATCACAGGGCTGGAATAGGGACTGTTGCTGGGACGAATAAGTCCTTTGTGCAGCAATTCCTGAACCTGCTTCTGAATTTCATCTTTGTGATGATGGGGGTACCTATATGGCCTCACACTTACAGGTCCCTATCCCGGAAATAAAGGAATAGAATGATCACAAATCCTTTTAGGTGGTAACTCTTGGGGTTCTTTAAACACTTCTTGGAAGTTCTCTAATAATTTGGTAAGCTCTTTTTGCTGAATTTCAGACAACATGAGGTCTTGCTCCTCTTGTGTTTGCCCTGTTGAACAGTTCAATTTCTGAATTCCAGCCATTTTAATTCCCACCAAGCTCTTGAAAGATAAAATTCGTTCAACTTTGCGGCCACAACCCTTGAACTCCACCAACTTCCCTTCATCATAAAATTGCATAGTCATGTTGTCCCAGTTATGCATAACATCCCCTAACGTTTTTAGCCAAGCAACCCCCAATATGAGATCAACTCCTCCTAATTCCATCACCCAAGCATCAACACAACAACAATAATTCCCCATAGCTACTTTCACTCCGTTGCATGGTCCCTTGGCCAGCACCCTGCAACCATCTCCTAAACGAACACCCATCGTCCCCCAAGTCCTTGACAGTCAAGTCCCAGTGCCGACACCAATTTAGGAGAAATGAAATTGTGCGTAGCGCCGCTGTCCACCAAAATCAGAACTGGAACTCCATTTACTTCTATTAACTTCAGAGTTTTTAAAGAACGCCCTTCAGTTTTTGTCAATTCACAAAGCTCCAATAACGATCCTGAGGTCAACCAACTGCATTCAGCCTCAACACTTTCCTCATCGTCTGCTTCAAGCACATTCAGTTGCTCATCCTCCGTCAATGTCTCATCCTCTCCCAAAATCATCACCCTCAACTTCGGATTGGGACACTTGTGCAAGGGCCCATACTGTTGTCCACATCGGAAACACAACCCCTTTTTCTCCTTTCCTCCCATTCCTTACTGGTCAAATTATGAAATCCCCGTTCCCTCTGTTTTTTAACTTCGGAAACAGAGTGTTCCCCTTTATTGATTTGGGGAACAAGCACGCCTCCTTCCTTGAATTTGCTCGGTCCCCTCCCTACACTGCCCAGTGACTAGCATTAGCTCTCACCATCGAACTTCGAAGAGTACGCTCTTCACCTTTATACAAAGCCAATTCCATATTATGTGCCAATTGCATCGCCTTCAATCGGGAATCAGGATTATGGACGCGAACCAAGTAACGAAGTGTCTTCCTTCAACCCGTTCAGAAATAGCCAACGTATTGTTGTTCTGGTTGGCGAGGGAACCAACACTGCTAGTGCCCTCAAACTCCTCAATGTACTCCTGCACACTACCGCGTTGACGGATAGCAGCTAATTCCTCGTAGGGATTCTGAACTTCCAGTCCACTAAATCTCTCCATTATTCAACTTTAAAGTGATCCCACCATGAGTCAGGGTACACTTCTAGAAGAATAGTGAACCAATGTATCGCAGAGCCATCCATGCATACCTGTGCCATCGGAATTCCGCGATTCCATTGTAACGTGATTGATTCGAAAGTATGTCTCGGCCTTCGTCAACCATCCTCGAGGATCGACTCCGTCAAATTGGGGGTAGCTCTACCTGTTTTGCGATAATCCGAGCATCATTGTCAATCTCCGTGCGTTGGGGGTTAGAGCCTGAAGATCCATTATCTTCTCCTCCTCCTGACGAGTATCGTCCCTGGTCCTTCATGAATTTCCCAAAGAGCACACGAAATTCAGACTGCTCATGTTGCTCCTTAGCCCTTGTTTCCTTGTAAAGTCCCAAACGCCTGGAGTAGATCATGAACTCTGGATTCAACAGAAACAAACGAGATTCAGCGTAGCGTCGACACGAGCTGAAGACGGTCTCCATCCGGCAAGTCGGACCAATTGTTAAGTGCAGATGAAATAATGCTGATAAAGAAATGAGTATGTAATATATTGATGGAATAGAGCAAAAGGTAAACTGTATCTGTATTGGATATCAGGAAAATATGAGGAAATAACAGAAAGACAACTCTCTCTCTCAATTCCCAGAATTGAGAGTCATTCCTAAGGCAACAAACTTGCCTTACTTGCTATTTCTTTTCTGACCAATTTCTACTCTCTCTCTATATATAACTAACCTTCTCACCATGCCCCCTTATTCCTCCTAGTATACACGCGCCAAATTCTAGGCCCAACATCTGAAGTAACTAATGGGCCTGCATCACTACACTCGCCCTAAAAAAAATATACACACATACACACACAAAGCAAGAAAAAAGAGAAAGAAACAAGAAAGAAATTCCTAGATTTCATAGTCTTCAAGTCTGACTCAGATATGTTCACATCCCTATAAGAAACTGACTCAAAATATACAAAGATCAAATATCCAGTAAACAAAGACCCACCAGTTTGACTCAGAGTTTGGTCCTGAACTGAAGTAATTAAGATTTTTAACCATTTCATTATGTACAAATATCTCTATCATAAATAAAGTAATCTTAGAAAATAGAATAAAACTAATTAAATAATAGTAGTACTACAAAAGACTACATTGTGTAAAATGATTGATAATACTTACTTCAACATCTCATGTGAACATAATGCATAGGAGTTGTCCTTTGTAGGCATACTATAATTGTACAGTGGAGTCTCAAAAGAGTTGATCCAATTCCCTTTTATTCACATCAGAATTGATGCTTGAGAGCAATGATTCAGAGTTGCATTTTAGAGATTGAGACAGAAAGATCATCAACATCGTTCTCAGGAAATTGTGGCTTTTCATAAGGATTGGTGAATCGAATATCCTCCATGACACTTTTCTCTTTCAATATATGGATTCCAATATCTATGTTATTAGCTGCTTCCATTATGACTTCATATTTCACTCCGTATCGAATCCATCTTTGTCATCCTCTATTGCAACCTTCGCATGGTTCCATTGATTTTCTAAAAGTGCTTCATCCGAATTATCATTGAATTTTCTAAAATGCTTTGTCCATATTATGAATGAAATTTTCCCTTAGCAAATGAAGAAGATGTGTATGACCTGCAAACGTCGATAGAAACATTCTAGTCGCATATCCCTTTTCCTTATAGAAAATTGTTCATTGATGATCACGACTACAGTGAACAAAAATATATTTTCTGTGGAATAGGATAAACAAGAGAGAGCACTATGTCAGGAAACATGTTACGAAACCAGAAAGAAGTTGATTGTCCCCTACTCTGGTGCTCAAAACCACTCTGGAATGTTTGCTCTTCCTGGCAAAATAAAGTTTTGTGTTTCCAGGCTCATGCTAGTTCCTGTTAGTCGTAAATAATTCATAAGTTTGTTTACAACATTAAATAGAAAAATATCAATTATAAAATTAAATCAAATACATCTACATACAAAACAATCAAAACCTAACCTGCTTCAGGAATTTGCTTCTACACTCAGAAGTCCAAGGAATTGCAACCGTGTGCAGAGAAATATTTTAAGTGGGCGGAATCCCTTTAATCTCTTGAAGTTGGTCGCATTCATCCAAAACAAGCTTCCATAAAAAGCGACATTCTTTGATGCATTCAGGAACAATTGTGAAATTATGATTATACCATAGGTTTAATTCTTTCAGGTTAACAAACCATGTGAGACCTATTGCCAAAAATTCATTTGACATATTGCATTCTCGGAGTGTAAGACGTTCTACCTTTGATGACGACAATGAGCTCACTTTTTCTCACCCTCATCCTGTTTAGGGAATAGCCACTTTTTCCCCGCTTGTAGACCATAGGCTCGGCTAGTTCTGGCATCATCACAGTGCAATTTGACATATCTAATTTTTGAAGCCGAGTAAGATTCGAAATGAAAGCGGCAGTTCTTTAATATTAATGTGCCTAAAAACTAAGCTTAGTTATCTTTCCATCTTTCCTATTATTTCTGGAAAACTCTTAAGACTTAAACAAAAATCAAAATCAAATTCTTTAAGAGAGGGCAACTTGAAGGGTGGAAAACTCCTAAGCTCGTAGCAGCCTCCGGCATTCAAAATTTCAAGTTTCTCCAAGTACCCTACCGAATCATGAATTGTAATTAGATTCTTACATTCTTCAAATGAAAGTTCTTTTAAATTTGGGAGACAGACACGTCACATATATCATTTAAATATCTACAGAAGTCCAATTTTAAAACTTTCATATTCACCAACTTCTGCAAAAAAAAAAACAAAAAAATTAAGAATCAAATGAATAATATTAAAGTGATTTATTAATACAACAAGTTCAGAGATATGAAATAATTTACACTTGCCTTCGGTGAGCCAAGCAACCCCCATGACATAGCATATTTTTGGAACCGTGTCACAAAACGTGGATGCACATCAAAATGAATGTTATCCACTGTATCTTTTTGCATCCAACCCACTTTAAGGTGATTCTGCAACGCGCTTCCAAACATACAGGTACAATGACTATAAGGTAACTTGCATATGGAAAGTCTATTTAGAGGTAAATGGTGTGAAGGATATCCCCACCATTCGAGTACTCTTAAGCTTTTTGGAAAATGTTTAGGACCTTTGGAAAAACGGATGTTTTTAATTATCAACGTTTTGAGGTTTGTCATATTCTTGAAAGCTCTCCATCCCCCTCTACTTCATCTTCTTTCCTCTTTTTCTTCATTAAATAAGGAGCCATTCAGATATATGATTTCAATTTCATTTGTTCCCTTTAAAAAACACAAATCAATCAAAACAAAATAGATATGTTAGGACTAAAACACATGTATTTAGAGCAATTTACAGTTTTACACGTTATAACGTGAAAATTTGTAACCTTCATAATCAAGTGAGTTAAAACAAGGCTAATGATAAAAAATTCAAAATATTGATGTTGATCATACCATATTTTCTTTTAAAACTTTAACTATATCTTATGATCCCATAACCTAGTGCGTTTTCCTGGCTCTTTTGGTGATTTTTGAAGGACAATTTTTTACCCATATCCTCAATCAGGTCATGTAGTGTCACCTCATCCAAGTGAGTAATCTTTATGAGAGATTTGTCAATCAACACTTCAATTTGATATTCCATGTCACTACCATGATTAGCATGAAGTATTTCTTTGACCTCTGCCAATCTATATCCTCTTAAACAACAAGCAATGTCGAGAAAAACACTTTGCTCTTCCTCCTCCAAAGCATCAAAGCTCACTTAAGTACTTCTTGAATCTCTTTAATAGGAATCTTTTCATATGAATGTAATGCAGATTCCATTTTTTAGTATCTCTTCCAAATAAGTTGCAACCTATTACTTCTAAAGCCAGTGGGAGGCCAGAAGCATAAGCTACTACTTGGTTTATAACATTCTTATAACTTGGATCAACTTCATCATTTTAAAAGCATTCCAACTAAGCAACTCACACGCTTCTTTCTCGTTCAATCCATCTACCTCATAAGTTTTTTTAATCCCATGAGTTGTTAGCAAATGTTTGTCTCGGGTTGTTATGATGACTCTGCTACCGGAACCAAACCAAGTAAGCTTTCCAGCAATTGCCCATAACTGTTTCATATTGTCAACATCATCAAGAATTAAAAGAATCTTCTTTCCCTTGAGCCTACGCTCGATTATTGGAATCCCTTCACTAAAACTCCCTATCTGAATATCCTTCTCTCCAACTATCAGAAAGAAGTGTCTTTTGGAGATCTACTAATCCATGTTTTCTCATATCATTAAGAAAACAAAGACCTTCAAATATGTCAGCAACATAATTATAAACTGCACGAGCAAGTGTTGTTTTACCCATTCCCCCAATTCCATAGATCCCTACCATGTGCACCACATTATCGGATGCAAGATCTAGAAGCGAGAGAACTTGTTGTACTCGAGGTTCTAGTCCAACGGGGGTAACTTGCAACATGTAAAGGTTGGCGATTAATCTTATCGGAAACTCCTTTAACTATCTTCCAGATAAATTCATGTTCATATTCATTCCTAGACAATCAGAGAAGTTTGTTTGAAGTGATAATAAATGCATAGTCATATTTATGTATTGCTAATTATACTATTACATACAATTCAAATTTTTTGACTGAATGAACTAAGTGCGTGTTTGGAAACATAAGTTTAAACATATCTTATGTTTGCAAAAGCAACACGAAGTTACATTGGTTTAACGTGGATTTAAGATGAAAATTGTATTCAAACACAATTTCCAATGGAAAACCAAACATACTCAAAAAATATTTTGTGTTTGCAAACATACATTTGGGATTACAAACTACAATCCAAACATACACTAACTTGTGCAATATAAACAAGCATTTATTTCATTGTTACTGGTAAGTTTTAACATTAGATTATTAGACATATATATAAAAGAAACGAAATATAAGAAGGTAAAACAAGGGTAGAGCGGAGTATACCTAAGTATGAAATGAGAGCCAACTAAGTTAGCAACTTGTGCAAAGCATTCTTCCATTTTTGCAACCTATCCATGTTATCTTTGAACCTTTTCTCCTGCATAGCCATTGGTTCTCCGTAAGTCCCTGTTTGCTTTCGCACATCAGAAGGATCCACCTTATAAAAGACCGGCCAAACTAACCGGCCCTTTCCCTTAATGCAGTCAAGGATCTTGGAAAGCTCATCTAAGCAAAATTAAGAAGATGCATAGTCCTCAGATAGAACAATGATGGTAATCCTGGAATTTTCAATTGCCTTCTCAAGTGTTGGTGTTATTTCTTCCCCTTTTCGAAGCTCCTTATCATCAAAGAATGTGCAGATTCCCTTGTCATAAAGGGATTTCCAAAGATTGCCAGTGAAATGGAGGCGAGTATCAGAGCCTCTAAAGCTGAGGAACACATCGTAGGTGAAATCATTGGCAAAGGAAGATGAGGATGGTTGTGACAGAGCCATGAGAAGAAAGCGTAGAAGGTTGGATCTCCAAAATGAAAGAGGAACAGAAACTGAAAGACTACAAAACAGTAACTGAAGTAGTAGCGACGCAGATGAGTTCCTTCCTTCTTGTTGATGATCTCAATAATTGAAGACTAGAGCTATGAAAGATCTCTCGGTCCCTCACGCTTTGTCCCCTCCTCTTTTTTCCCAATACATCAAAAGTCACTTTCTCTTCTTCTTATAATGTATTATATATTTTTAACAAATTAACATCGAATGAAATTATATAATGATAATTTATATATATAATATGATATTATAATATATTATATAACATTTTTTTTATAAAATTTAAATTGTAAACATTGATTAATACTCACGAATACATGTGGATATTTACTATCCGTACGGATACACACATTAATATTTTAATATGTATGAGTACGGGTAATGTATTACTCACCCTTGTTCCATTCCGCCCCATTCACATCCCTAGCGATGATTTATATATATATATAATATGATATTATAATATTATATAACATTTTTTTTTCTTTTTTATAAAAATTAAATTTTAAACATTGATTAATACTCACGAATACATGTGGATACTTACTACCCGTATGGATACACATTAATATTTTAATATATATGAATACGGGTAATGTAATTTGATGAGGACATGAACTAGAAAAAAGGCACTTGAAGGACTTGGAGGACCTATGACCCGGGCAAGGGCAAAACAGGCAAAAGAGGCTTTGCAGCTAATAGTGGCATCCCTACAAACTAAGGGCGCAGACCTTAAAGAACCATTCCCTAAAGTTGTTCTTTGTCTCAAGCATGAAGAAGAAATGGTAGCATGAAATTCAATGAAGTCCAGTTGTCATTAATGCATCAAACCACTTAAAGGCAAGAAAGGGGGAGAAGGGGCGGCTAAGTAGGGGGCGGCCAAGGGAATGCATGGCTGAGTTATTTTCCTTATTTTATGACTTTCAATAAGCATTATGTGGTTGTTACATACTCATTCATGTGGTTGGTTGGTTACAAAGGAGAATTGAAAGAATTGAAGTCAAAACGGTTACAAGGAGACAGGGAATTAATGACAATGAAGCACTTGTTGGGAGTTACTTTTGGCTCTCATTGTTGCGGCCAACAAGTGATGAATTTGGCTGATTTCTCAACCTAAAGTGGGCGGCCAACATGTGCCACAAAATGACTCATTCATGATCATTAAAAGGGTGTCCAACATGTGATGAATTGAGAGAGTAAAGACCACTTATGGTGGGCGGCCAACCACATGGTTAATGTGGGTTAATTTCTTTCAATTTGTAACATATGGTAGCTGAATTGTTTAGGCACATGGGCGGCCATCTTTAGGGTTCTAATTGCTGAATTTCAATTGCCTTAATTAAGAGAAAGAAGACTAACCACAAGGGTGTAATAGGGGGGCGACTACATAGGAGTTTTAGGCATAGTTTAATTACTTTATTAAGCATTTTTATTCTTTTTATTGTAATGGGCTGAATACTAAGAGTCATGCATGGTGTGCATGAGGCTATTTAAGAAGCATGCAAGCCATGCAAGAGGGTTAGAATGTTTATGCTAAAATTATCAATCAAAGGGAGTGTTTCTCTTAATTTCTTGACTTGTCAAGAGTGAGGTTTATCAAAGGTTCTTCACCTTTGTGTGTGCAATCTCAAGGACTTATCTTTCAAGCCTTGAAAGTGTGACGTCCAACCTTCTCTTCTTCTTGTTATTCTTCTACTTTCTAAGACAAGAAACTAAATTCTATGCGTGGATGCTTGATTGTATGTGATTTACTATTCAAGTTCAAAAGGGCTTAGTAAACATTTCTTGTTGAGAAAAAGATTACTATCTTCAAGTTACAATTATTTCGTTTATCAAATTCTAGAAAAGAAAATCAAAGAAAATAGAAAAAAGAAAGAAAATACAAGTGATTCAAGAAAAGTACAAGATTCAGCCTCATATTTCTAAAGTTCCTTATTTCGAACATTATGGTTCATATCATTTGGTCATCAGAGCTCCGGTTATTAGGAAATTCAAGGCTATTTCTACTCTTTCTAACATTTGTTCTTATTTTATTATTCTTAGCTTTTCTTGTTTTAATTTTCTTGTCTGCACACAGGTTGGTGAACTTATTGATTTTTCCTCTTCTTGATTGGTAAGAATTCAAAGAGAAATAGAGTGGAAAAAGGCAAGAGGGATACATCATAGAAAAAACCAATTGTTGAGTGTAAACTCTAGAGTGTGGTGAGGTTTCTAAACAGTTAAATTTTATTTTCTTTCTCTATTACGTGTTCTTTGTTACTATGGCAGAAAGGAAGGTAGAGAATCGTGATCTCCAGCTACAAATTACTGCTATGTACCAGCAATTGGAGAACACCATGAAGCAACAATATGATGAGTGCATGCTAGGTTGGATCAATTGGAGGTCAAACCACAACCTGAACAGCCGGTCCAGAAGAAGAAGAAGAAAGACCACCTAGAGATGGAGGAAAAATTCAAGGGGTCAAGCTGACTATACCACCTTTTAAAGGTCGTAGTGATCCAGAGGCCTACTTGGAGTGGGAACTCAAGATTGAGCATGTCTTTGCCTGTAATACACACACAGAGGCAAAAGGAAAAACTTGCTACTACTGAGTTTTTTGACTATGCTCTCCATTTGGTGGAACAAATTGCAAAGGGAAAGGCGTAGAGATGAGGAGCCATTGGTTGAGACGTGGACGAAATGAAAAGAATTATGAGGAAACGATATGTTCCCTCTAGTTTCCAAAGAGACTTGAAGCTGAAGCTGCAGAAGTTGTCCCAAGGAAGTAAGGAGTTGATGAGTTCTACAAGAAATGAGGGTGCTTATGAGCAAGCTAACATTGATGAGGACCCTGAGGTAACTATGGCACGTTTTCTAGTGGTTTAAATATGATATTAGAGATATTGTAGAGCGGCAGGAATATGTGGAGATGAATGACTTGTTACACAAAGCACTTCAAGTAGAACAACAACTTTAAAGAAAAGGAGCAAGGAAGAGTCCTACTACTTTACCTCCAAATTGGAAGGACAAAGTCAAGAAGGAAGTAGTTGAACTATCAATCAAGGAGCATCATCTTCTCAAGGGAAACTACCTCAACAAGGCGCTGAACAGGTACCTAAGAAAGGGAGGGATGTTAAATGTTTCAGGTGCCAAGGAATGGGACATTATGCCTTTGAATGTCCTACCAAGAAGACTATTCTTCTTAAAGACAATGGGGAGATACACCAGTGAATCAGAGGATGAGAGGGAGGCAAGTGATGAAGACACAGGTGCTGAAGTTGGAGAAGTTTACATGATAGGAGACTTCTTGGAAGCCAAACCACGGCCATGGAAGCAAACCAAAGAGAGAACATATTTCATACCAGATGTTCTGTCAATGGTAAGATATGTTTAGTTATAATTGATGGTGGCAGTTGTACTAACGTGGTCAGTGCTAGAATGGTGTCAAAGATGAACATGGACACAAAACCATATCCTAGGCCATACAAGCTTCAATGGCTTAGTGAAGGAGATGAGGTGCATGTGAAGAGGCAAGTTGAAGTTCCATTTTCTATTGGAAAATATAAAGATAAAGGTTATGTGGACGTAGTTCCAATGGAGGCCAGTCATATCCTCTTGGGAAGACCGTGGCAGTTTGATACAAAGCCATCCATGATGGTTTTACTAACAAAATTTCTTTCACTTTTCAGGATAAGAAGTTGGTCCTAAAGCCTTTGTCACCAAAGGAAGTGAGTGAGGATCAAATGAAATTGAGAGAAAAGATAGCTAAAGAAAGAGAGAGTGAAACAACTTGAGGGTGAGGAAATTAAAAAGAAAAAGAGAGAAATACTAGAGGGCAAACGGTTGTGTTTAGCAAGAGAAAAAGAAGTGAGGAGAAGCTTTGCGCAAGACACCTCTCTACCTATTGATTTGTCAAAATCAATTACTACATGCTAACCAATTTGATAACCATGATTTGCCTTTGTCTATTAAATCTCTGTTGCAGGATTTTGAAGATGTGTTTCCAGCTAATGTTCCTGATGGATTACCACCTATGAGAGGGATTGAGCATCATATTGACCTCATTCCAGGAGCATCATTGCCAACCGTCCAGCTTATAGAAGCAATCCCAAGAAACCAAAGAAATGAAAGACAAGTTGCTGAATTAATAAGCAAAGGATGGGTGAGAGAAACAGTATGAGTCCATGCGCTGTACCTGTCATTTTGGTACCAAAGAAAGATGGATCATAGAGAATGTGTTCTGACTGTAGAGCCATCAACAACATCACCATTAAGTACCGTCATCCTATTCCCAGGTTAGATGACTTACTTGATGAACTTCATGGTGCATGCATATTTTCTAAAATTGACCTTACAAATTGGATATAATCAAATTCGTATAAGGGAGGGAGATGAATGGAAAACAGCCTTTAAAACTAAATATGGGTTGTATGAATGGATGGTTATGCCATTCGGGTAACTAATGCCTCCAGTACCTTTATGAGATTAATGAACCATGTTTTGAGGGATTTATTGGGAAATTTGTGGTTGTGTATTTGATGATATTCTTATCTATAGCACCAATCTTGATATGCATGTTGAACATTTGAAATCGGTGTTGTGATTGTGCTTAGGAAAGAAATTTGTATGCCGACCTTGATAAATGCATTTTTTGTACCAATCATGTTGTGTTCTTGGGATTTGTTGTGAGTTCTAAAGGGGTACAAGTGGATGAAGAAAGGTAAAGGCTATTCAAGAATGGCCAACACCTAAAAATGTAAGTGAAGTAAGAAGTTTTCATGGTTTAGTAAGTTTCTATAGGAAATTTGTTAAGGATTTTAGTACCCTTGCTGCACCATTAAATGAAATTGTTAAAAAGATGTGGGATTTCAATGGGAGAGAAGCAAGAGGCGGCCTTTGCTGCCCTTAAAATAGGCTCACTCATGCGCCTATTCTAGCCTTGCCTAACTTTGAAAAATCTTTTGAATTAGAATGTGATGCATCAAATGTAGGCATAGGGGCTGTTTTGTTACAAGATGGACATCCAATTGCTTATTTAGTGAAAATTAAGTGGGAGTTGCACTTAATTATTCTACCTATGATAAGGAATTGTATGCTTTGGTTAGAGCTCTAAAACTTGGCAACATTATTTGCTACCCAAAGAGTTTGTTATACATAGTGATCATGAGTCCTTGAAATACTTGAAAGGACAAGGAAAACTAAATAAAAGACATGCTAAGTGGGTAGAATATTTAGAGCAATTCCATATGTGATCAAGCATAAGAAAGGTAAAGGAAACATAGTGGCTGATGCGCTTTCTAGGAGGCATGCATTATTATCTATGTTAGAAACAAAATTGTTTGGTCTTGAACCTTTGAAAAGTATGTATGAAAATGATGAGGATTTTGCTGAATGAAATTTTTGCTGCATGTGAAAAATTCTCTGAAAATGGGTACTTTAAGCAAATGGATTTTTGTTTAAAATGAATAGATTGTGTGTACCTAAAAGTTCCATTCGAGAATTACTTCTGCATGAATCACATGAGGGGGATTGATGGGGCATTTTGGAATTCAAAAGACCATGGAAATTTTACAAGAACATTTCTTTTGGCCCCATATGAAACGTGACGTGCAAAAATTTTGTGAAAATTGTATTGTGTGCAAGAAAGCAAAATCAAAGGTTAAGCCTCATGGGTTATATACTCCTTTGCCCTGTACCAGAATTTCCTTGGGCTGATATTTCCATGGATTTTGTTCTAGGACTTCCTAAAA
This sequence comes from Sesbania bispinosa, assembly GCA_026901365.1. Taxonomy (NCBI): domain Eukaryota; kingdom Viridiplantae; phylum Streptophyta; class Magnoliopsida; order Fabales; family Fabaceae; genus Sesbania; species Sesbania bispinosa. Next base: position 179,282 of record QLOH01000927.1, on the reverse strand, counting down.
CAAAGAATGGAAGAGATTTTGTATTTGTTTGTTTTGGACAGGTTCTCAAAGATGGCGCATTTTATAGCTTGCAAGAAAGTGGATGATGCTTGTCATGTGGCTGATTATTTTTTAAAGAAATAGTGAGGCTGCATGGATTACCAAGAAGCATAGTTAGTGATAGAGATGTGAATTCCTTAGCCATTTTTGGAGGACTTTGTGGGGAAAGCTTGGAACTAAGCTGTTGTTTTCTACTACTTATCACCCTCAGACTGATGGACAAACAGAAGTAGTGAACAGAACATTGGGCACATTGCTTAGGACTATTTTGAATAAAATATTAAGTCTTGGGAGGATGTTTGCCTCATGTTGAATTTGCTTATAATAGGGCTATCCATAGTACTACCAAATGTTCTCCATTTGAGATAGTTTATGGATTTAACCTCTAAACTCCTCTTGATTTGTTACCTTTGCCTAACATTTCTATGTTTAAGCATGATGAAGCACAGGCCCAAGGCAGAATATGTCAGAAAATGCATGAAAAAGTAAAGGCACAAATTGAGAAGAAGAATGAAAGATATGCCAAGCAAGCCAACAAAGGAAGAAAGAAGGTTGTCTTCCAACCTGGTGACTGGGTTTGGGTGAATATGCGCAAGGAAAGGTTCCCTGAACAAAGAAGGTCTAAGCTTCAACCTAGGGGAGATGGACCTTTTTCAAGTTCTAGAACGAATCAATGACAATGCCTACAAAATTGACCTTCCAGGTGAGTATCAGATTAGTGCTACTTTCAATGTTTCTGACTTGTCTCTTTTTGATACAGATGAAGGATCTCATGCTTTGAGGACAAATCCTTTCCAGAGGGGGAGAATGATGAGGACATGAACCAGAAAAAGGCACTTGAAGGACTTGGGGACCTATGACCCGGGCTAAGGGCAAAACAGGCAAAAGAGGCTTTGCAGCTAATAGTGGCCATCCCTACAAACTAAGGGCGCAGACCTTAAAGAACCATTCCCTAAAGTTGTTCTTTTGTCTAAGCATGAAGAAGAAATGGTATCATTGAATTCAATGAAGTCCAGTGGCCATTAATGCATCAAACCACAGGCAAGGAAAGGGGGAGAAGGGGGCGGCCAAGTAGGGGGCGGTCAAGGGAATGCATGGCTGAGTTGTTTTCCTTATTTTATGACTTTCAATAAGCATTATGTGGCGTGTTACATACTCATTCATGTGGCTGGTTGGTTACAAAGGAGAATTGAAAGAATTTGAAGTCAAAACGGTTACAAGGAGACAGGGAATTAATGACAATGAAGCACTTGTTGGGAGTTACTTTTGGCTCTTATTGTTGCGGCCAACAAGTGATGAATTGGCTGATTTCTCAACCTAAAGTGGGCGGCCAACATGTGCACAAATGGCTCATTCATGATCATTAAAATGGTGTCCAACATGTGATGAATTGAGAGAGTAAAGACCACTTATGGTGGGCGGCCAACACATGGTTAATGTGGGTTAATTTCTTTCAATTTGTAACATATGGTAGCTGAATTGTTTAGGCACATGGGCGGCCATCTTAGGGTTCTAATTGCTGAATTTCAATTGTCTTAATTAAGAGAAAGAAGACTAACCACAAGGGTTGTAATAGGGGGCGGCTACATAGGAGTTTTAGGCATAGTTTAATTACTTTATTAAGCATTTTTATTTCTTTTTATTGTAATGGGCTGAATACTAAGAGCCATGCATGGTGTGCATGAGGCTATTTAAGAAGCATGCAAGCCATGCAAGAGGTTAGAATGTTTATGCTAAAATTATCAATCAAAGGGAGTGTTTCTCTTAATTTCTTGACTTGTCAAGAGTGAGGTTTATCAAGGTTCTTCACCTTTGTGTGTGCAATCTCAAGGACTTATCTTTCAAGCCTTGAAAGTGTGACGTCCAACCTTCTCTTCTTCTTGTTATTCTTCTACTTTCTAAGACAAGAAACTAAATTCTATGCGTGGATGCTTGATTGTATGTGATTTACTATTCAAGTTCAAAAGGCTTAGTAACATTTCTTGTTGAGAAAAAGATTACTATCTTCAAGTTACAATTATTTCGTTTATCAAATTCTAGAAAAGAAAATCAAAGAAAATAGAAAAAAGAAAGAAAATACAAGTGATTCAAGAAAGTACAAGATTCAGCCTCATATTTCTAAAGTTCCTTATTTCGAACATTATGGTTCATATCAGTATTACTCACCCTTGTTCCATTCCGCCCCATTCACATCCCTAGAGATGATTTATATTTATGTGAAATTATCAATTGACCCGCTTTTAAGATTCAGTTAATTTTTTCACAGAAAAAAGATTGAGTTAATTTTGCGGGTATTTAGTTCGATGTTTGTGCTGGAAAATAATACTTTGACATTTTTCTAGAAAGAAAGATAAAAAGCGCAAAAAAGAAAATAAATATGATAATAATTGATTTAATGTAAAAAAAATAAAGGTTTATATACATTTTTAGTCCATTAACGAATTTTGTGTTTAATCCCTATAAAATTTTTCACCTAGGTTTAGTCCCTCATTAATTTTCGTTTTCAAGTTTAATCCTTGCTGTTAATTTGCACTGTTAAGTGATGACCTAGGCACTGTTACAGTAAACTGACGTGTCTATTTAGGTTGACATGGCCGCCATAGTTGATTTTCTGAAATTATTTTCCCCCCAATTATTTTTTAATTATTAATTCCAATATTCTTTTTTTTAATATTAATATTGGAATTAAAAATTAAAAAAATTGGGGAAAAATAAGTTCAGAAAAATCTATCGTGGCAGTCACGTCAGCCTAAATAGACACGTCGGCGGACTATAATAGTATCAGGTCATCACTTAATAGTGCAAATTAACGGCAAGGATTAAACTTGGAAACGGAAAATTAATGAGGGACTAAACTTAGGTGAAAATTTTTATAAGAACTAAACACAAAATTCACCTATTTTTTAGGAACTAAAAACATATTTAAGATTAATTATGTAGTAAATCTGAATTGGTTCAGTTCAGATTAGGCATATTCATAAAGAGGATAATAGTTGTGCTTATGCTTTAACCAACATTAGAGCTGTTAATAATGCTAGTCTTAGTATTGTTGATAGTTGCCCTAGAAGCTTAACTAACCTGCAGATGCTAGGGGAACTTGGTTCTTTAGGAAGTAATTCTTGTTAGTCTATTCTCTTTTTCTTTTTTTTTTTTCCATATTCTCTACCAAAAAAAATTAAAGCATATTTTTTAGGAAATATAAAAATACGATCATGAAAAATTAAAACTCTTTATATGGATTGGAGATTTACTCTCTATAAATGTGTGTTTACATAGAAATAAAAAAGAAAGAGCTAGAAATGACAACAGTAAGAGAGAAAAATATCTCCCTTTTGTGTTGTAGAGTTTGCACCACTAAAGGAAAAATTTAAGATTAGGCATTTAAAATTAATTAAAATAATATAATAAAATTATTACAATTTTAGTTAAAGATTATTTTCTTTACTTTTTGAGATATAAAATTACTTATTAAATTTCTGTAAAAAAATTACTTATTAAATTAATAAACATTTTCTGCATTCCATAATAATTTTAAATAAAAATATATTATAAATTATTTAAGGGAAATCATGTTTAATTATTTATAAGCAACGGGGTGAGTTAAAGTGGTACATGCTTGATTCCTCTTAAGCAAGGTCTCGAGTTCGAGTCTTGTGGATGGAAAAAATCACCGCTGGGAGAGCTAGCCCCACCATGATGTGGATGTTCCCGACTGGAACAGGATTGCTTCCAATGGAGGATACCTGTGGTTAAACCAAAAAAATGTTTAATTATTTATAAAGAAACTAAGACATGCGTAAATAATAAAGATGAAACATTTTACACTATAAAATATTATAGAAATAAATTATGTGAGTTTAAGACACATCCATTATTAATATTTATTAATTTGATATGGTAAGTCTAAATTTATACTTTTAAAAGATTGTGATCCTACTAAAAAATCAAAATTTATAATTGATTAAATTTAAACAATTATATTTAAGAGGAACAATAATAATAATAATAATAATAATAATAATAGTAATAATAATAAAAATGAGGTGTTTATTGTAGAACAATCATGTGATATAAATATATATATTAGTAAATTCACTGATGTTGCTCTTTCATAGATTTTTGGCACATATGAATCTATTATTATGGCATAGAAAACGATTTTGTTTTAAGTGAAAAAAAAATTGAAGCCGCTTAATATGAATAGTGATGCGTGAGAACTCTGCTCTCTGCCTTTATATTATACCCGTGCAAATAATTATTTTTATAGTTAATTTATTAAAATATATTATATAATACATTAAAATTGTATAATTTATTTTATAAATACAAATTAATATTCATATTCTTGTAATAGTCCGATAATAGAGAGTAGAGACTAACTAAAATTTCCATTGTATGTGACATAATAATAAATACATAATCACAAAAAATTAATATCTCGATATTCTCTAAAGGAAGAAACAATAGTACAAACTTTGTGAGACTCCATTTTTCCCAGAACAAATATTGACCCAACAAAAGGTCTCCAAAAATATAACAACCAATATGAATTGTAATCATTGACATTGTAATTCTCTATAAGAAACATAACATAGAGTGTAGCCATATAAGCTATTACTGCATCAGTTGAAACAAATTCTCCAAAAATCAAGGCATATAGATAACATTTGTGCCATGTATTTGGAGTAAGGCAATCAAACGTAACATTAGGAACAAATTGAATCAGATGTTGCACACTAGTGCAAAAAGGAGATTCTACAACAGGAATTTACATAGGTTATCAATTAACCGATGTAAAATAGGGGGCTGTGGCATTTTTAAATTAAATGAATATCTTTACATCGGTTGTTTGAATACCCGATGTGGAAAACTATCAAATAAATCATTTAGGGTTTTTATTCTTTATGTTTTTATCGTCTTCTACCTCTCGCTCTCATACGTGCGCTCTCGGCAGCAGTTGTTTTCTCTCGTAGCAAGTAGTAATTTAGTAATTAGGGTTATTTTAATAATTAAAGATTATTAAAAAAGTTAATTAGATGAGTAAGCTATTTGGGGTCCATTATTGAGGCTGACATGCAACTTCTGTTAGCTAGTTCATGAGGTTAACAGATCTCATTAACGATAAGAACCATGGTTTGGGGGTTTAGAAAGTTTAGGGACAAAAACAGGGATTTAAACATAAAGACGAAGACTAAAGTTGACCAAACTACATGGACGGAAAATATATTTTTCCCTAAATTTTTTATCATGAATTGACTTCCTTATTCAATGTAAATTATATTAAAGAAAAATTGACCACGTACCTTGATTTAAAAAATATGAAAGACTACAAAGACCATTGATTTAAAAAAATATGAAAGACTACAAAGACCATGCCTATGTTTGTTTTGTCATTGCAACAACGTAAAACTATGGTTTCGCATATTTAATTTTAAATTACTTTCATCTAACATGCTTTGTAAAATGTGTATCACCTATCTCAACCATTCATTTCTAAAATCAATTATACTTAACTATAAACCAAATTGACACTATATATATTTAAGATGGCACATTTGTAATCTATTCTTCTACCCCGCCTCTTTTTTCTCTTTAATTTTTAAAAGCCCAAAAACATCATATATTTAACTTTAAGAATAATTTTTGAATAAATTCATTATGAAATTACTTAATTTTAATATTGTTAAATATGGTCTACATTTAGAAAAACATGAAAATAAACATATGTAAAACGATTAAAAATAGAAATCTATACATAATTTTAATAAAATAAAATGTTTTTTTACTTAATTCCTAATACGTGGTATTAAACTAAAAATAGTATAATAAACTATGATTGACATAAACTATTATTATGTGTACACATGTTCTTTTATAGTAATAAACTTAACAGAAATAATTAATAATTGCACAAATTTAATAATTATAAATTTTTTCCACACGTAAATGAACAAAATAAGTAAAATTTCAATGTTAATATTTTAAGCAGTATTTTGTTCAAGGAAAATATTAAATTATACTTTCTTATTAATATATAATTATCTTGTACATTTTGAAATAATAAAATTTTATTGCTCATTATTTTTTTTATATATTTGAATTATAATCTCTTTTCTTTAAAAATTATCCATATAGAAAAAATTATAAATAATTAAATATTAAATATATATATATATATATATATAATACAAACCGATATATAATATGCAGTTATAAGAGACTCTTCTTTCTCCTCTTGAACATAATACACCTATCTATATGAATTATAAAGTAAAACAAACCCTCATTTTATTCCCAAATTTGTCATTTCTCTACTGCTCCTCAATCTAAACTAATTATATAGACAGTTCTCTAATTTTTAAATATTTGTTACATTAATTTTCCAACTTTCATTATATCCATCATGTTAGTTCCTAATAAGGATCACTATGACTAATATTATGAAAGTTAGAGGACTACTTATGTAATTATGTTAGTTTAAGGACTAATTAATAAGGATAAAATGACATATTTAGCGGTGAAAATTGAGGATTCATTCATGTGACATATATTTTACCTTTTTCAATGAAATTCTATATCTACTGTATTAAATCTTATTTTCATTAAATTTCAGTACACCACTTCCCTAGTTCATTATTCAATCACTAATTTGATATATATCTGACTATATAAATTGATAAAGATATTTTGTTTAATTAGATTATAAACCAAGAGATTAAACTAATGGAAAAAATATGCACATGCTACTTTTTTACATTATCCTTGTTTGTTAATAAAAAAATATATAAACAATATATAAACAATTTAACATCGCCTTTTTCAATTATTATATATATTTTATTAACAATTTAACATCACTTTTTTCAACTCTTAAACTTTAAATTTTAGAGACACGTGACCTGTAAAGCAAGCGTGCTGGTCATTAATTTTTAATATAAGAATAATGATGATTATAGAATAGACACATTTTTTCATTAGACAAACTACAAAAACAAACCCGAAGAGGCAATCACGTTGGGTCTTCATTTAAGAGAACAAAACTCTCCTAACAAATATCAACAAAAAATCATCTTGGGATGAATTTATCCTGGATTTTCAGCGGATCCTCGGTTCTCTACTCTGTCTAAATTGTCAACTTGGCTCCCTTCAATTCAAGTGGATTAATAATCAAACAAATAATACTAATGTGCACATGGAAAAAATAAGAGTATCAGATGAGCAATGAGGAAATATCCCAAAATTGAAAATGTTGTCACTAATGAAGGATTTTTAATAATAGGGTATAAATGTCCATAAAAAACCATCAACGCTCACTTTGTCAGCTACAACAAAAAATACAAGAACACATAAGGGGTTAACAGGACAGACAATTTTCAAATATGCCCTTAAGTTGAAAATCAAACTTCAAATCATTCCGGATATTCCCAGTAATTTGTTCTAATTGTTTCTTTTCTCACTACTCTCTTCAACTCATGTGTTCTTCAAAGCTTTCAACTTTCTATACCCTTCATCAGTTCCAAATATCCTAAAACATAGTAAAAAAAAACTTATAAGTTAAGGTAAGCCAAATTCCAAGGCATAACCAAGGGTCAGTTTATGTTAGCTAATTATAGATTCTAACCATCATGAAAAATAACAACAATCGTTTAAGCACATTATGTACAATGCTCACCGATCCATGTAAGTGAAAGTTGATGCATAGCTTCCGGACTTGATGTACAACAAATGGTGATGATAGTCATGGAAATCGGCTCTGAAAGTGAGGATGGCTTCATATGTTAAAGAAAATTATTCACTGATGAAAGCCACTTCTTAACTGTGTTCAAATATGGGAAAAATGGTAAAGAATATATTAACGCTGTCAGGTGGTTGGAACTTGTAAGTAGTTGTTGGTCATTAAGCAATTGATATAGAAATAGCATGGCATCCAAGCATCTGAATATATGCCTATAGAATGACATCATCTGCATTTCAAGAAAATCAATGAAAGCTAAAACAATCCTCTTCTAGTGTGCTAAGTATGTATTCACCTAATTTCTCTTCATTTTTCATTAAAATGTATTCACCTGCTTTTATTATGTCTTTTATTAATTTTGTAACACGTTCCTCTAGCTCTCCTCTCTCTTTTGCCCTAGCCATTAATAGTGCTACATCCAAGGACATGACACGTTTAGTTTGTAGAAACAGAAAACGGAAAGTGAAATTGCAATGCATTTAAACTAAGCATAAAAGAAAAACTTTAAGAAACATCAATCATTTATTGATAAACATACCAACAAAAAGGAGCAACATCTGCCCGAGCAATACGAATTGCTAGCCCCTCTGCAATGTTGTTTTTCCAACCCCAGCTTCACCCAGGAGAATGGGATTGCTTTTTGTTGTTCTAGATAGTATTTGAATAATCCTCTGAACTTCAACTTCTCGTCCAATAACTGGATCAATTAGTCCATCACTGGTTCGGACAGTGAGATCCGCACAGAATTGTGATAGAGCATTCATCTCTGACAATTAGCATATGTATCATTAATCAAAATGCTATGTTGAAGTGCAAGCATTTTTCATCTATATGGTCTACCAAGTAACACCTCACAAGAACTTAGTTCCCCAAGTTTGTTTATTCTATAAATTTACTTTCAGTTATGTATACTAATTTCTCATATGACAATAATTAAGATACAAAAACGTGATTTAATGTGGCATTCAAGTTGTGTTTGACTATCCCAATACAAATGTATAAGCTTATTAATACAATAACAAACCAGTTATTCTTAATGGAACATCCTTTATAGTGTTGAAGAGCCCAATCTTTCGACTCAAAACTCATAAAATAACTAAGGTATTCAAGTAGCCCCAAATAAATTTCTACTGAAAATTATCTCACTATACAGTAACTCTCAGTCTAAGTCACATTGCAAAGCACATCCAACAAATAAATTTATTGCAGTTGAAGAAAAGAGGAACAAATTACAATCAGATTTGAAGAAAAGTGAATAGAAAAACCAACATGTGATATGCGTCGTGTGAGGACTGTAACCGGAGATGGAGTGCGGTGGTCGACGTGGAAGAATGGTGGTTGGAGACGGAGAACCTGCTGAGATTCTGCGGCAAAGTAGGGATGCCCCGTGGGTGGGGGTGTTCGGACTGGGGCAAAGATGGAGGAAAATCAAGTTGTGGTCGCGGGTGCGTCGAACTGGGGCTGCTGTTGCGGTGGGACGGCGACTAGCATTGGAGGTGAGTGGCCGACGACGAATGACGGTGGCTGGAGAACGGAAAAGCGATCTCTATATCACAAATTGATTACAAATACGCTAGCAATTGTGGCAGGGTAGAAGGACGATGCTAGGGATGCATTTAAAGGATTTAAAATGTACACGGTTTCCTCCAATTGAGTTTTGGTTCCAAAAGAATTGGATTTCAAATTTCAAATTCACTGCCATGATGATAAACAGCTTAGTCACTAGACACACGATAACAAACCGTGGAGCCGAGCAACAGGAATCTGGGATTCCACCCATCAAAAGCATCCGGAGACACGTTCTCATATATGTGACTAAGCTCCACGCATCCAACATTCAATCGTATAAGCCGCGGGTTGACGCTGAAAAACCTGCCCAGCATGCTCACATTCTGCCATCTGTGATCTTCCATGTAATGCAACCACACTACGAAGAAGATGATCAATAGGAATAGTAAAAAGTTACGCCGCAAAAAATGGTGGATGTATAGTAATAGATTTCAAAAAAAGAAACTAATATCTTCTCTGTTTTTTATATGTAGTTTGAGGTTTTTGAATAAATATTATATGCAATAATTATGTCTTTTTATACCATTTTTTCCAAATATTCTTTTTATTTTTTTTCTTATTAATGCATTTAATATATCTCTTCTTTCAATTAAATGAAATTCCCCCACCATTTTTAGGAATTTGTAATAAACTTTTCATTTCAATCTGAAAAATTTTGAACGATACCACCAAATTTTTTAAGAAATCTAAAAGTTTCAATTTAAAAAGTTATGCTTTCCACCAATTTTTTTTAAATAAAGCCAAAAGTTTTGCTTATATATAGATTTCTCATTGGCCAAGCGCATCTAAAACAATTGTACTAAAAATCTTCTCAGTTTGATCTTTTTAAAGGAAATTAAGCATATGATTAAATATATTTTTGGTCCCTGTAAAATACCCGGGTTTTGCTTTTGGTCCCTCAAAAATTTTTCTTTAGTTTTACATCCTCCCAATTTTTTTTTTTTTACAAATGGTCCCTCTAGTCAGTTAGCGTGTGTTTTATGCTGACTTGGAACTCTCTCTCCTAGTTAGCTTTCCTACATGGCCTATTGGAAATCCATCTCTCTTTGGTTTCTTTTTGGTCTATATCTCTCTTTGGTTCATTGTTATTTTTTCGGTTATTTCTTTTGGTAAATGTTGAGCTGAGCTAGGGGTTCGGGTTTGGATTCAGGTGACCTGATTGGTGCCTTAATGGATCCGAGTGCGATCATGAACGAGGGTTCATTTGCGAATGGGAGTGCAAACACGACGTCATTTAGCTTGGCGGAGATCTAGCAGTTCCCAGCGGCGATGAATGGCGGCAGAGGCGGCGAGGGATTCGGCCCAGGGAGGCTGCAGTTCGGACATGGTTTGGGGGAGTTTGGGGATTTCTCAACCGGTCCGAACCGGGATGTTAATGGACTGGATCAAGGAGCAGCGAACCATGGCGTTGTTGGGGTCAGTAATAGGAAGAGGCGTGACTCGGAGGATGATTCGACTAAGGGTGTGTCCACCAGCAATGGCGTGCTATTCACTTATTCTTGTGTTCATCTGCAATTCATTTCAAAAACCATTTGAAAATAATAAATAAGTAATAAAGTAAATAGAATACAAACACTTGAATTAGATTGAGTGTGTGGGTTTTTGTTTTGGTTAAAAAAATTAGTAATGGAGAAAGTGCGGTTGCAGTTTAAACGAATAACGGATCTGCATCTGTTATTAGTCCTAGTTCAAGTTGTAATTTTTGGTTGGATTTCCAATAGGCATGTAGGAAAGCTAACTGTTTTGGGTCAATATTGCTAAATGAGTTTTAAGACTTGAGAGATGCCCAAAAACTCTTTGGAAGGTTGACCCGAACATTTGGCGACTCCGCTGGGGAGAGTTTACTCCAACTCTGGAGGATGTTTGTATCCTGTTAAAGCTTCCAGTTTTTTGGTTATTGTGACGTTTCTAACCTTTCGATTAGCAGTCACCTTATTGACATGGCTAAAGATCTCAAGGCAGCGACCATTGATAGCGCCAAATATAGCCGTGAGTTTCTCGCGAAATGCCGTGCAGCACCCGTGCTGCCGTCTGACCCTTCATCCAAGACACATCTGCGCAAGTTTAGGGAAACTGGGAATGTATTGCCCCCAGAGCGCCGCAAAGCCGCTCGCGAATCCTTGAAGTACACTTATGCCACATGGGTGCGCTACTTCTTTGGAGACTATGATGCAGGTAAGACATTTCTTCCTGGCCCTCCACTCTCTCAGCCATTAAAACGAGCTGCATTTCTTTCTTTTTGGCTTTCGAAGTATGTGTTCCTTGGTCAGCCTTGGGAGTCTGTGAGCCCCAACGTGTTTATTTTGGCTTGTGTTCTTGCTGAGGGTACGCGACTTCCCCTTGCTTCCTTGTTTTTGGAGGGGTTTTATGGCTGTCTTGACCAGATTCAAGACCAGATGTTTACCTCTTTTGGGCGCTTTCCAATCAACTCCTTTGTTGACCTTATATTCCTTCAGTATTTTCTCTATGAGTGTTTCCCAGAGTATGCCCCTGTTAGGACAGTCCCAAAACCTCTTCAAGAGGGTGAAAGTCATCCTTTAGAACCCAGGGTTTGGGGTTGGTCCATGGAGTGTCCTCGTCAGTTGCTATCCTAGTTACTTGATAAAGAGGATCAGTTTGTCCATCGGTCTTACACGCTGAATTTCTTTCCTAGAGTGGAAACCATGCACTTCCTTTATCAGCAGAGCACCTTCTCTTCCTGAAATAACAAAGCTTCGCGTTTTTGAGGGTGCTTTTGACCTTTGGCAACTCATCTTGCATCCTCAGGTATAATAAGTACGCCTTCTACTTTTATTACTTGCAATTGCATCATTTTATTGACATCTATGTTCTTCTTCGTGGCACAGTTCCTTCCCGGGTTCATTATTACTGATATAGTTTCTTCTGCTGGGGGCGCATTTTGGCCTTACTCTTACCGCCCGGATCGTGTGTGCCGCCAATTTGGTCTTGACCAGCCCCCTCATTGTATAAAATTGGATTTTTGTGACGTGAGTGAGGCCATGAAAGCTGTTCTTTTTAGGCCTGCGAGTGAGCTTCCAATGTTTGATCCTTCGAGATTCATCCCTCATGATCGAGTGGGTCGCGTCTTGGATGTCTGGGTTTCTTATTACGCCCGTTTGAAGACTTCTGTCAAGCGTTATGAAGGGCATGTGTCCATGCAGATTTTCCTGAACATCCGAGTTATGCACAAGGATCCCTACTTTGTAACAACCAGCACCAAGAGCCTAAAAAAAGCAGGTAACTTCGTTCACAGTAACTTTCTTTATTGACTTCCTTGCCTTGCACATTCTAACTGGTTTTTCCAATTTCTGAAGGTTCCCCGGTCAAGAAGCGCAAATTCCCTCCTTCCCGGAAGCTTAAAGGGAAATCTAAGAGCTCGGAGGATGACGAGCCTCCAGTGAAGAAGGCGGCTCCAAAGCGCCAAATTCTCCAGCCTACTCCCTCTCGTACTCCTACTCCTACTCCTCCGAGGAAATCCTTGCAAACTCATTCTCCTAAGGTGAAGAAAAAGTTGACTGCACCTTCACGGGCTTCTGAGCGTATTAAAGCCTTAACCTTGCAGAAGGTTTTGCCCCCAAATTCCCCTTCTCGTCCAATTGTAATTTCTGATATTGATTGTGGAAAGCAGGTTTGTGATCAAGTGGTGAAAAACTCTCCTCCTCCTTCTGTGGCTACCCAGGCTACTACTCAAAGCTCTTTGGCTAATAAGGTTTCAAACGAGGGAAATGACAATCCTGCTCCATCTGATCACGACTATACCCCGGGCAAAGATGATCATGAAGGTGAGGCATTCTTATGTGTTTTTTATTTTAAATGGTACATCATTTGTAAACTTACATCATTTCTTCCCCTTCTGTCTTATGGAATTGTCTTAGGGGTTCAATCATCTTCCCAAGAGTGTTTTGAAGGCGTCTCTGTTACAGGAGAAGCTCTTGCTGATGATCTTCCTTCTGTTCAGAAGGAACCTTCAACTGAATTGGTGCTTTCTCTTCCAGTCCCAAGTATGTTTTGTAGTTCATGCTTATTCATTCTTATAGTAACTTTTCCCTTACATTTTTTGGTAAATATTTCAGGTCAATCTTCAAGTACAGAAATGGTCCCAATCTTGGCTTCATTATTGAATGAAGATGATGCGCGCCTCCTAAGCGAGTTTTCTGCTCGAAATGTTGGGTTTCTCCTTTCTGAAGATGTGTTTCCTTCTACATTCATGAGGTCTGCGTATAGCTTGTTTTCCGAATTTATGCGTTTCATACGCTCTCATTCTTTTGTCGAATTGCTTAGTGATCATAAGACTAAGGTAACAGAGGATTTGAAGGCCCTGTCTCTCTTTGGTTTCAAGGGTGATTGGTTTGATTCTCTCTGTCGCTGTTTTGATCAAGAAGTTCCTTCATCAGCCTTTGAAGATCTGGAGGAGATTTCGAAGGCCATTCTTACTCGAGAGCAGAGTAATGGTGAAATGAGGGCTGAGATTGATCGCTTGAAATCTGAGCTGGTTATTGGTGAAGCTGAACTGAAGAACTTGATTACTAAGCGCGAGGCAGTGATGGAGGCTCGTGCCAAACTTGTTGTCCCTTTCTGACTTGTTATAATTTGAGTTTGTAATTTTGGAACTTTTTGCAACCTATTTTGGTATTTTATTTGAAGTTTGGATTGTTTAAGTTTTTGGGTATTCATATGTTTGCCCCCCCTTCTTTTTTCTTTTGAAAAAATACTTATTGTTGAATCGTTTCCTATTTCAAAAAGAAAAAGAAGGAATTATCGATCATACTGTGTATTCATGTGCGCCCTATTTTTTAATTTTTCGAGGATTCGCGCTTTCATACTTTTTCGTCTTCAGGAAGCTTCTCCTGAGGCGTCCTCTGTTGAATGCATCTTATATTTTTCTATAAGCGCCCGTGAGGGAAGCGATGCCTCTGAACTTCCTACGGAATTCACGCCATATCATTATCAAGTACATTGTTTTCTTTTCTTTTTTTTTTAAAGCACGGATCCTTTTGGGGAAGACAATGCCTCAAAAACTCCCCTTCTCTTTTTCGCTTTACAGGAAATCAAAAGTGTTCTTTGTTATCATTCAACCGTTTTAAACATAATACTTTTTACATATTTGAAATTGATAGGACCAATTACTCTCTGGTCCTCTGGATCTATCAAAGTACAGTATCCATTGCTATAAGCTTCCTGAATGATGTATGGGCCTTCCCAGTTAGGTGCCCACTTGGATGCATGCTGCTTCCGCATTACTGCCTCTGTAGCCTTTAGTACCATTTCTCCCTCACAGAACATACTTGGTCTTACCATCTTTTCATATGACAAGGTTAACCTTCTATGATGCTTTAACAGTTCGTTTTCGGCCTTGTCTCTTTCTTCCTCCATAATTTCTGCCACATCACTTCTTTCTTCTTCTTTTCCTAAACTCATTCTTGCTGAAGGAACTAACACCTCTACAGGGAGCGTGGCCTCAGCCCCGTACACCAGAGAGAAAGGAGCGGCTTTAGTGCCCCCATGCTTGGTGGTCCTGTACGCCCATAGAGCTAAAGGTAAGTACTCCGCCCAATCTTTAGGTGCATCTCCTACCATACGTGCCAAAATACGTATTAAGCTCTTGTTGGTAGATTCTGCCTGTCCGTTGGATTGTGGGTAGTATGGAGATGATTTGTCATGTTTTATGCCATACCTTTCCAAAACCCTTTGCACTTTACTGTTCACGAAGTGAGTCCCATTATCAGATACTAGTCTCTTGGGTAAACCGAATCTACAAACAATGTTTTCCTTTATGAAACTAGTTACCACTTCTCCCTTCGCTTCTCTTGTAACCACTGCTTCTATCCATCTAGTGTAGTGTTTAATTGCTACAAGGATCCACTTTTTTCTTTTTGACCCCGGAGTAATAGGCCCCACAAAATCCATTACCCATGTGTGGAAGGGGTATGGTGACATTACGCCGTGCATACTTGTGGTGGGGCATGTATCAGGTTATCTTGACGCTGACATGCCTTACATCTTCTGGAAAATTCAATAGCGTCTTCCCTCAGCGTGGGCCAAAAGTACCCATTCCTCAAGACTTCTGCCCATAGGCTTCTCCCTCCTTGATGTCTTCCACACACTCCCCCGTGTATCTCTGCCATTACAATTCTTTGTTCTTCCTTTCCTAGGCATTTGAATGTATCTCCTGTAAAACTTTCTTTAAACAGTTCTCCTTGTTGCAAGAAATACCTTTATGCCATTTTTCTCAATTTTTCCGCTTCCCTTGCCTCTTGTGGGACTACCCCTGAAGACAAGAATTCTCTGATCAGTCTTTTCCAATCATCTTCTACCACATTAATTGTTGTGAATTCGCGCCCTTCCATGCATTTTGCACACGTGTTATGTGTATCATCGCATTGCGTCTTCATGGAAGGCCAAAAGACGCATATCCTTTGCATTCTTCTATACAAGCTGGGTCCAACTTGTCTGCACACTGCTTGGTGCAGATCTTTTATTTTTTTTCTCGCCTTCCTCCTCTGTTACACATTTCACTAACAATCCTTCAGCGCTCCTCTTGTATAGTCTCCCTCTTAGATTTTGGTATTCACGCGTCGCCTTTGACGTGATCTTCTGACTCAACTGCAAGAGTATGGGACTTCTCCAATCTACTGTTGCGCCTTCCGGTTCTAGGGTGCTCAAAGCTGGTTCTTCTAGTCTCTTGAATGTCACCATAGTTCTCCCTGTTTCTCCTTCCTCCTTGCTTCTGATTGTTGCTAAAGCGTCTGCGTGTTTATTTTCTGTCCTTGGTATATGGCGTACCTGGACTTATTCAAAGAGAGATAGCAAACTTAGAGCCTTGTCTCTATATAAAGCCAATGACGCTTCCTTCACGCCATATTCCCCTTTAATTTGTTTGACAACTAGGTTTGAGTCACCCTGGATAAGGAGGCGTTTGGCACCTAGCTCTTGTGCCATTTGTAACCCCATGATTAGTGCCTCATATTCCGCTTCGTTATTTGTGCAAGGAAACTTTAGTTGGCATGCGAATGAGTACACTTCTTTCCCTTGCTTTGTTATGGTTATGCCTGCACCCCCAGACGTTTCAGATGGAGTACCGTCAAACTTTATGCACCACCATTCTTCTTCCCGTGCTTCACAAACATTTGCCTCATGCATTTCTCCCTTCATATCTTCTGAGACCTCATCTTCATGCCTTCCCGCACATATTGCCATCATGTCCACCAATGCTTGGCAGTTGTGCTTTTGCGGATATATGATCTTGATATCATATTCTCCTAACAATAATGCCCACCTACTAACGCGTCCGGTGACAAAGGCGTTATTTAGCATATACCTTATTCCTTCTGATTTACTCATCACGTGCACTGTATGTCCTTGAAAGTAATGTTTATATTTTTACGCTGCATAGACTAAACCCAGGCAATGCTTTTCTTGGGTAGAATATCTTGATTCAGCATCTTTCATTACCCGGCTTAGGTATGCTATTGGCTTTTCTTCTCCTTCCACATCTTGGGCGATCAGGCCATTTATGGTTTTCTTGGTTATGGCCAGATACAACCTCATGGGTTCATTTGGGATAGGTGGGGACATCACTTGGGTGGATGCAACGACCGTTTTGATTTTTTCAAAGGCTTCCTGATGTTTCTGCCCCCAAGCGAACGCGCCCTTTCCTTTCAGTAATTCCCTCATTGGCTCTATAAGTTCACTGAGAGTTGGTATGAAGCATCTGATATATCCTATTTTCCCCATCAGCTGTTGCATATCCTTGAGGCTCTTGGGGGGTTCCATCTGTTGGGGGGTTCCATCTGCTGGATGGTTCTCACCTTATGCCCTTCAGCTGATATTCCGCCTTTGTGTACTCGAAATCCTAGAAATTTCCCTGAGGAAACAGCGAAGACATATTTCAAGGGATTCATGCGCAATTGAAATTTCCTGCACCTTTCAAAAACCCGCCTTAGGTGCGTCTCATGCTCTTCCTTGTATTTGGATTTAATGACCAAATCATCCACATAATCTTCTAAGATGGCGTGCATCATATCATGGAAAATGGCTGTCATTGCCCTTTGGTACGTTGCCCCCGCATTCTTCAGGCCAAACAACATTACAGTGTAGTAGAAGTTACCAAAAGGCGTTCTAAACGCTGTTTTTTCTTCATCCTGCTTAGCCATCTTTATTTGGTTATACCCACTAAACCCATCCATAAATGAAAGGCGCTCATGGGTTGTCGTTGCGTCCACCATGCTGTCTATGTGAGGTAAAGGAAAATCATCCTTTGGGTATGCCTTGTTCAAATCTCGGAAGTCTACGCAACACCTAATCTGCCCATTTTTCTTCCGTACAAGCACAATGTTGGCTAACCATGTTGGGTGTTGGATTGGTCTGATGAATCCGACGTCCAGCAGTTTTCCTACTTCCTTCTTTATCTCACATTCTATCTCTGGGGCAAACTTTCGAGCCCCTTGTTTCACTGGCTTCGCGTCAGGCCGTAACGCTAAATTATGGGTTACCAAATCGGTGCTCAATCTGGGCATCTCCTCATACCTCCAAGCGAACACGTCCCTGAATTCCTTCAGCAACCTTATCAGACTCTCCCTTTCGCCTTTATCCAGATAAGAGCTTATGAACAGCGGCCTTTTTTGTTCTTCGTCCTCACCTATGTCTATTTCTTCTAAACATTCCTCATCTTGGTCTGGTGAGTCCTGTAGCTTTCTGGGTGCATTTTTTATCTCTGTTTCCTCACTTCCTCCCGGGCTCGATGCATGTTCGCCTTCGGGGCTGACAAGGTGTTGGTGGGCACGCCTTGTCAGGCCCCAGAGTCCCTATAAGACGCGCCAACTTACTTCCCCGTTAGGGAGATATTCCTTTTCAATTCCCGCCGTTGTTCCAGTCTTAGGTCGTTTAAATGCTTGCGTGGGGTGGTAGACACTGTTCTTTCTGATGAACTCACCTCTTTCTTGCAGAGGGTCTTCCATTCTTGTTTCTATTGCGCTGCTCCCCGGAGGTGCTACTTCGTCAAAGAGGGAGGCGTCTATGAAATGCGCCTCATTAGCTTCAAAAGGTGCCCTTACTCCTGGTATTTCTATATCTCTGCCTTTGAAATTGGACTTGATGCACTGGTGAAGTGTTGACGGTACGCACTGGTGGAGATGTATCCACGGCCTTCCCAATAGCAGGTGATAGCTGGAATCCCCTTCTACGATTTGGAAGATATTGGTAGTCTTGATAGGTCCTACTTCCAACACTGCATGCACGCGTCCCAAAGTCTCAACAGCCTCCCCATGAAAAGTGCTCAACCTCATGTCTGACTTCCACACTCAGTTTTGAGGCAGATTTAGTTTTTGGAACATGTAGGTAGTGATTATGTTTACCCCTGACTCATTATCCACAAGTGCTCGTCTGACCTTGACGCCTTCTATTGTTGCTTCCACATATAGAGGACGATTGTGGCAAAATTGAGGGCTCATATCAGCGGGTTCTCCGAATATGATGGCCGTGGAATGGGGTCTTGCCAGGCGTGTTAAGGGCGCGTTTACTGCGCCCAGGTCCCCTCCCCATTTTTTTGACTATGTGGATGACAGCCTTCGCTGCTTCCTTTTGAGCGTCATGCTCGAGGCCCAACTGTCCAAACAACACCCTGAATCCTCTAGTCTTTGATAGTCCCACCGATAATACCCCTTCTTCAGTGTCTGTGTCTTCGGCTATCTCTTCAATCCTCACTCTTCCTACTGAAGAGGTTATCATGTTTACACTATGATTTGGGAGTGGCCTTTTGTGTAGATTGCTTTCCTGTTCAGCCTCCGGTAGCAGCACTCTTCCCATCTTGACTTGCTTGTGGAATGCCCGACGTATGGTCCAACATTCCATCATAGTGTGACTATTCGCCCTATGCAAGATGCAATACGCCTGGTCATCGTACTGCTCTTTGGTTAGTGGTGGTTTGTCCATCATAGGTCTTAACGTCCCGTCTTTAAGCCACTCTTCTACCAGCTGACAGATTTGTGACCTCGCCAATGGGACGGGTGGTACCTCGTTGGTGTTGTAGGTGGATGTTCCTCCAGATGTTCGTCCACTCCTGAACACCTTCTTCTTTTCCCTTCCTTCTGCTACGCAGATGTCAAACATCCCTTCCGCCTCCTTGCTCCTTTTTCCTTGTCGTTTCAAGGCATCTGTCACATCAGCGGCTCTTCTCATTAACTCCGCAAACGTGGATATTCCGCTGAGACTCAGAAATATTTGGGACCCGTCCTCTATATTTTTTATGCACCCATAGACTAAATCAGCCTCCAATAGTGTCTCCTTGCATTGTAAGGCTCGATCACGATAGTGCTTGATGAAAGCGATCAGACTTTCCCCGCTTTTTTACTTTACTCTCCCTAGATCCATAATGTGTAAAGCACCTTCCTCCTCAAGGAACTTTCCATAGAACTCAGTTACCAACTCTTCCCATGTATTTATGGAACAAGGCCTGAGCTTTGCATACCAAGTGAACGCCCTTCCTGCCAGCGATTTGGAGAACTCTTTAAGCCTCAAATCTTTGTTGTTCCTATGGATTTCCAAGTCATCCAAAAAACACATTAGGTGTTCCTTGGTACTACTCGTACCATCGAACTTACGAAATGTGGGGGGCTGATAGCCATTAGGGTAAGGGGTCGTCATTATGGCGTTGGTCAGAGGAGGCTCTAGGTCAAACACTGCATTCTGCAGGTCATGCTTGTTTTGCAACAGTTGTCGCAACTTTTTCTGTGTTACCAGGGCGTCATCTCCTGATTCCATGGTATCTTCTGGGCGTCTTTGTCTATCAGCTTCTTTTCCTGTGGTTACTCGCGCACTAAGATCTGACACCAGGTTGGCCAGATTTTGCTGACTGGTCATGATACTATTGAGGAGACTTGCAGATATGGTGAGTTGCATGTCTCCTCCTCCAATTTCTCCCATGGTCCCTGCTCCGGTCCTGAAGTTCCCTATTAGGTTAAGCTCAGGTTGGTTAGGGGGTGTGTGCAGGGGGTTCCCTTCATTTGTTGTTGGAGTGACATCGTCGTTATTGTTTGGCTGCTGGAAATCTTCCAAACTGAACGACAACCTTCTCGGTGTCACTCTGTGTGTGCTTGATTGTCCTTCCATGGTGTTTTGTGGCACCTCCCCAGTGGAGTCGCCAAATGTTTCAGGTCAACCTTCCAAAGAGTTTTTTGGCATCTCTCAAGTCTTAAAACTCATTTAGCAATATTGACCCGAAACATTAACTAAGAGAGAGAGAGAGTCTAGTCTGCATAGAACACACGCTAACGGACTAGAGGGACATTTGCAAAAAATAAAAATAAAAATGGGAGGATGCAAAATTAAAAATAAAAATAAAAAAATTTGAGGGACCAAAAACAAAACTCGAGTATTTTACAGGAAAAACATATTTTAGCCTTAAGTATATCTCTCTCCACTTATTATCTTTCTCAATTTTACTTTGTAGCTTTCGAGCCGATATATTAATTCTAGTTAGTTTCGCTTTTCATTTTTTTAATTATCAGTTTCCCTCACTAGTAAAAATGTTTAAATTAAGGACGAAATTTAGAGAAATAACTAAAGACAGAATATACCTAATTAAGGCCATCAGCATCCGCGGTGCTAAACTCAGGTTCTTACAGTTTAGCACCCGTGCTCAGAAAAAACCTGCGATGGAGCAAATGGGTTTAGGATCTTATTTAAAGTATTTGTGCTTATATAAGCACCCATACTTAAGATTTAAAAAATAATAATAATGATTGTGAGGTGTGTGATTGGTTGATAGTGGATTGTGAGACCCATTTAAGAAATTTTTTAAAAGTGTTGGGATAGAGATAAAAAGTTATTGTGTTGATTAAAATAATAAAAATAATATAATAATATGAGAAAGTGTGAAAAATTATATTGTATTCTGTCTCTAAATTTATCTTTAAATATTTTAAATCATTTTAAGACGGAATTTAGAAACGAAAATATTCCATATCTAATTAATTCCATATCTAAATTAAAAAATATTAATTTTAATGGTTAGAGACAGAATTATTTTTTATTCATCAATTCCATCTCTAATTTCATCCCCAACTTTGAATTGAGAAATACTATAACTTTGATATGTTACAATAAATTATTTTGATATAAAATCTCTTGAAAGTTATTTTATTATTTATAATTTTTTATTTTAAACTATTATTATTATTATGTAATAAAATGACAAAATATTATTAATAGTTTAAAATATATTTATTATATTATTCAAGACTGACTTATATACTTTTTTTTATTTTTGAATCATTTTAAAATTTATAAATATTTTTTAATTCTACAAATCTAATAATTTTTATGTCCTTTAATTTTTAAAGAATATTTTTTTAAATATGATCTATATCTTTTAATTTAATTTTTTAATTTAATTTACCTAAATTTAAAAATATCATTTTTCATATTAATTTATTTTATCTTTTATTATTAATTAGATCTTAAATAGATGTTTAGTTAAACATATCAAAAGGATTTATCATGAACCTATTAAATTCTATCTTCTGAAATATTCTGCTGAAAATCAACTTATAACATAAATTCTCTTATGATAATTAATTTTTAAGTAAGTGACTATTAAATTTTTTACGTACTCAAACGTATCCTTCTATCAATTAAATTAATTAAATAAAATAATTTATATTATTTTAACCTTATTTTGCTTAATTGATTGAATTTGCGAAGGACGGTGATAGTTACTGTTTGGCAGCTGTGCCTGTAAGTGATTGATGACTGTAATGGTCTTATTGTTTAATTAACATTTAAGGTTTGGCATCTCTCACTCATGCGGCTCCTCAAGTCTTAGCATTAAAAACGTGATTTGTGATAACCGTCGACGAAAATCTCTTGATCAAGATGTTTATCTGGTGCTTCTCCATCCTCCTTGATCCAAGAATTATATGTTTTTAACATAACACAATTTCATTAATTATTATATGTGACTTTATTAGTAAATCATGAATTACTAAATGAAATCAAATGGTTTATAAGAAATTAAAAAGAACTAAAAAAATGAAACAAAAATAGATAAAGAAGAAACTTACTTAGAACTTCGTATGTTGTCAGTCTCTGGGATCTAAATTCAACATTTTCCTTACAAGATCTTTTGCGGCAGGTGAAATTGAAGGCCATGGATCGCTTGTGAAGTCAATGTGACCTCTTAAAATGGCATTGATATGCTTTTATTCTTTAACTATACCTTTTAAAAATAATTCGCTTGTGAGATTTGCTCACATACACATCTTGCTCGTGTTTCTACAAGAAATGACACAGCACATAGGCACACAAGTTGCAATTATCATGGCTACTCAATAGGCACACACATTCTTGTATGATAATGCATTAGTCATCTAGGAAGTTTTCGCCTACAATTTTCAGAAACATTTATTAGAATTTAATAAGAGGCTATTCAAAGGGCATCAGGTTTATCCACCATTCATGATGTTCTGCCATTTAGTATTGGATACTTGCTGATCTTGTCTTTAGAGACAACAAGACTACATCACAAGTAAAAGAACAAAAAGCGCATGAACAACAAAACTACTATGATCATTTTCTCCCATTTACTATGGACCGAAGAATAAATCTTTACAAAAAACAAAAATCATGTTTTGTTTGTATCCCTTGTCTTCATTCTTTCAAAGTCAAACTTAATTAGCACTTATATTTTGGCTCAAAGTGCCAAATTGAAAGACAATCTCTACTTTATGCCTTAAGACTTTTACATCTTGAACATATACACTCACCATTAAATCCTCATATTCTTTAGTATGTCCAAACTTCCAAGGATATCTTACCATATATATATACATACATATATATACACACACAATTGTAACTGTCTTGCTTGGCTGCTCACATTGTAAATGTACATCGGCCACCCAATAGTAACAGAGCATATATATATATATATATATATATATATATATATATATATATAGAGAGAGAGAGAGAGAGGACGTATCATGTGAGAACACATTGCTATTATAAGAAATGAGAATAAATAATAATAGCCATTAGATTGAATCGACAACCCAGATTAAATTTTAAAATTAAAAAGTTCACATGAACGCTAAATCCTTATTTTCCAAATCGCCGTTGCACCATATTCTTGCTCTGTTGAGCCATATTCTTGTTGCGTTCTTTCTTCTTGGATTCTTTCGAAGCAACTCCTGCACCCATTGCATTCTTCCTGAGTTACATTCTTTCAAGGTGCCTTTCTTCTCTTGCATTCTCCTGCACCCATCGCTTTCTTCGTGAGTTACGGTTTTTGTACGTAGTTTTATCTTCCCATACAATCCCGAGAAGTCTCGTTAAGGTAGAGAGTAAAACGTTTGGAACGATATCCTTTACATTGATGATAAACAATAAAAATCATAATTGTTGTTTTTTTATTGACTACATTCTCTCTCTCTTTATACCCAAGATGCATATTGTTATATTTCTAAAGTGGGCTCTTTGTTGTATGTTGTTGACTTGATGCCTATAGTATTAATAATCTTTGTAAAATCATATCTTGATCTCTCGTAGCATCAGATTTTGACTGAGTGAATTAACTTACATGTTTGTTTTGATTTTTAAACACAACTCCTCACTTATATAGTTGAATTGCACCGCCGCTAGCATGTCACCTATCACACTCACGACTAACTCCATTACCTCAACTCTACTACCCACAATGACATCCTTGCTAGTTGATGTAGAAGACGCTCATATGCCATAATCATCTTCTTACTCTTCTTTGACACCAGATTTTGGGTAAGTAAATGAACTTACTTGTTATCGTAGTGATCACGATGCTAGTTAGATACGTTTGTTATATTAGATACATTGGATACATTTTGATGTTTGTCTTCTTTTTCCCCTCCTAATTAAAGTTTGGACAATAATCAAAATGATGAACTTGGGCTTCATGCCATGGAGGACGTTCCTATCCCACAATCATCTGAGGTAATTTGTTAAAGGTTACATATATACTATCGTTACTTTAGTTATCAATTTTACGTGTTATTTTATTGGTTATAAGGGATCACAATATTTAAGTATATATTTTCTTTTCTTATAGATAAATGAATGGGTTCCAAATTGTGATGAAGAATTAAAGCTTAAGTTAGGGCAGATATTTGATACATTAGAAGATGGTGAAGAGTTTTACAAAAGATATGCACACAGTGTTGGATTCAGCGTGCGTTGCTCATCAGAAAGTAAAAATAAAGATGGAGTAAAGTGATGGAAGTATTTTGTTTGCTCAAAAGAAGGTTACAAACCAAATAAAGCAGAAAGTGTGGAACAAAGCAAATCAACAGCTAAGGCTAGAAGAAGGAGTCTTACAAGAGAAGGATGTAATGCAAAGGTTGCTTTCAAATTGTTAGAGGGAGGTAAGTATGAGTTTACTCGATTTCATGAGAGTCATACACATGCACTTGCCACACCTAGGAAAAGACAATTTCTTAGACCAGTAAGAAAAGTGAATCCTGTTCATAAGAGTTTACTATGTGCATATAATAGAGCAAACATTGGGCCTTCAAAGACATGTCAGTTATTGAAAGAACAAGCTGGAGGTTATGAAAATGTAGGGTGCACACAAAGGGATCTCCCAAATTGTTTGAGAGATTTGAAAACCTTGATTAAAGATTCAGATGCATATGTATTTGTTGAAAACTTTAAGAGAAAGCAAGAAGTGAATCCATCATTTTATTATGCATATGAGGTAGATGAAGAAGATAGACTAAAATATGTGTTTTGGGCAGATGGTATTTGTAGAAAAAATTACTCTTTATTTGGGGATGTGGTTTCATTTGACACTACATATGGGACAAATAAATATTCGATGATTTTTGCACCATTTACTGGAGTAAACCATCATAGACAAAGTATTACTTTTGGAGCAGCTTTCTTAGCTGATGAGAAAATCGAGTCATTTATTTGGTTGTTTGAAAAATTTTTGGAAGCAATGAGAGGACATAAACCAATTCTTATAATAACATATCAGGATCCTGCCATGAAAATTGCAATAGAGAAGGTTTTTGGTTCTTCTTCTCATAGATTTTGTATGTGGCATATTATGAAAAAAGTTTTTGAAAAGGTGGGTGTTTCCACTACAAAAAAAGTCATTATTAGCGAGGGAAAAAATCCCTCGCTAAATATTTAGCGACAGATTGTGACGGAAACAAAATCCATCGCAAAAAGTGGCGTCTCTAAAATTTTGTGATGGAAATCCGTCACAAATAGCGAGGGAACTTTTCCCTCGCTAAGGCATAAAAATCCGTCACAAACTAATTGGAGGAAGAAAACATAATTCCGTCACTAATTGTGATGGAAACAAATCCGTCACAAATAGAGAGGGAAATTTTCCCTCGCTAAAAAATAAAATTCCGTCACAAATTAGTTTGAGGAAGAAAACATAATTCCGTCACTAATTGTGACGGAATAATATCCGTCACAAATAGCGAGGGAAGTTTTCCCTCACTAAAAAATAAAATTCCAGTAGAAACTAAGTGGAGAAAGAAAACATAATTCCGTCACTAGTTATGACGGAATATATTCCTTCTCTAATAGAGAGGGAATTTTCCGTCGCTATTTTCCATCTCTAAATAATGAAGAATTAATTCCCGCTAACTAGAGAGAGAATTCCCTCTCTAATTGGCAAGGGATTTGGGGAATTAATTCCGTCTTTTCGTCTCTAACGAACCATTTTTTCATTAAAAACCAATAATTCAAAATAATATTCATAAAATTCTCAATGTATCAAATACTACATTAGGTATAAAATATTCAAACTCATAATTATCCAAATCATATAGATATATAAATTAAATACATATATGACAAAGCTAAATACATCAAAATTTAGTCCCAAGCTAACAAAATAATAATACTTCAAATGTAATATAACATCTTCAATGGAGTCAATGGACTTAGAAGCATCCCTCTTAATTTTCATGAATTTTAGAACAATTTCATAAACCAAATAATATTCAAGGTATGTAAGTCTTAATCATATTAAAATTCATGTCATCTTGCCTAGCTAGATATTATAGAGTCACTATAGCGTTTGTAAGGCATGGGCATAATTAACAAACATCATATTTCACAAGTAAAAGGAAAGGAATTAGTCCCATTACAATTACAATCACCCCACAATTATTGGTTTCCTTGCAAAAAAATTTGTTTTAGTAAAAGATTATATCTATACATGTGCGGACAGAGAAATTCCTTGGTTAAAAAAGGACAATGAAAATTGAAGTTATGATTTAAATTTATTTTCCTAATTAAATGATGGGTTCCAACTTCCAACCTTTCTCAACTTTAAATTGGTATTTCTCAACAAGACACACTTACAGTTTTGGCATTGAATTCCCCCTACACTTTTATTCATCTAATAAATAAACACTTGCAATACATACTAGATACTAAAGCACTCACTTTAATTTCTTTCCAAAGATGGTGCAGTAGCTTTTTGGGTCGTTCAAAAGCTTCCATAACACCTCACATCAGGACAAATTTTTTATCCAAATTAAAGAAATAATTGAAGCATTCAGTTCCTCTTTTTATAAGAAAAACATATAATTAAAAATCTAATAAACACATTACTCAATTTTCTAGACATATTTGAGAAAACATACCTGTAATTTAAATGTAATAATCACCACTTGAAGGGTACATACTACATAGAAGACAATCAGGCACGGTTGCGGAGCTCAATCGTTCTTTGTCAAATTGAAATATTCTCGGGTGATCATCAGTCATAAAATAAATTATTACATTGCTCCAAATAAGACATAATGGAAAAAGCTCAATAAATTACACAAAGCTAATCACTTCACTAATCATAAAAATGCCTTTGAAAAACTCTGAATGAAAATTTAGTGACTACCAGTGTTCCAATCAATCAGTAACTAACCGATAAAACAAGAGTCTTAAGAAATGGTGTCTTTAGAAATAGCTCCAAAAGATTTTCACCAGTAACAATGGTTAGCTCTAGATGACTCAACATTCCAAATGCCGGAAGAGCCGCCAAAGAATCTTTCGCTTATACCAGAACCTGAATGACACTATGACAGTAAACAAAAAGTTGTTCACGATTTAGTAATCTGAACACTGACTATAAAATTAAATCAATGGAATGAAGAATTAAAATGTATAAATGCAAGCAACCTTTCATGGTGGAAGCAAATCCTTTACCCCTGTTAAGTTATTTATATATTAATTGGATATGTCACCTAACTAAGTCAAAGATAATGAACCTTTCAGAGTCAAAGATAATGAGCCTTTGTACCTAATCAATATAACATTCTCTGAAGGTTGCCACGCCCTGTATATATCAAGTGCAATCTCATGAAACAAGAGTTTGCCATGAAAGAGGGTTAGAGCAGTTCCAAAGATGAATCCATCTGCCTTTATAAGCCACTATGTATCAGAAGGAAAAGAGGGGGTTGCAGAAAATTTCAGAAAAACAGAGTTGGTTTTTAACATTTGAAAACCAATTAAAAAATCAGAGGATATTACAGTGGTGAGATTGAAAATCTAAAATTGAGAAGAGGAGAGATTCAGAAGTGGGAAAGCAGAAGAAGATTAAAGAGAAGAGGGGTGCTGCACAAGTCAAGAATCATACATATTACAGTAAACTGGTACACCCCTCTCAAACATATAATTCTCAGATTATGTTATGTTCAATGTTATGCATAAATGAGATATTTTGGAATAAAAGCAAATTAAGTAGCCTGTAAATCAGCACAAAATGTACATATAGAAGTCCATTTTACACACAATTTCAATCTCATATAACAGAATCAAAACAAATCAATGGCCAAAAAAATACAGAGCTATATAGGAAATAAGAGGAAAAAAAAACAACAGCAAAACCCAGTACAGTGCACCCTTCTCCAACCACCACCGTCACCCCCCTTTTTCTGTATTCTTTGCTCATCATCGCTCTCCTCCTTGATCCATCTCCTGCGACCCATTTCAATAGCCAGTGAGAGAGAGTAAAAATAAAAAAAAAACAGTATCAGAGAAAACAAAGAAATCAGAGAGTAAACAGAGAGAGAGGTAAAAATAAAGAGAAAGGAGAAGGGGAGACTGCCGGCCCCCTGGTCGCGGCGGCGCTCCGATGCTGCTCTCGGCCTCCTCCTCGTTGCGGTCCCCTCGCTGCTGCAAGGCCACCGCGAACAGCCCCCCTCAGCTGCAGGACCACCGCGCGCCACCGCCTCTGTGAGAAGCCACTGTCGTGCGCACCCCCCACTGCCTGGGCCTTGGGCCTTTGGTGTCCAGAAGTGTGTGTCTTGTTTGGCCTAGAGCCATGAATTAGGTTAGTTTTTTTATGCTTTTGGGGCCACCCTGTCTGTAGGCCCATTAATCTTTTTTTTAACTTTTCTGTGAGTTGGGCCAGTGATGAGTAGCTGGCCCAAACTCGTTTTTATGCATGTTTTTGTCCTTTCTTAATTTAGGTTCATTTGACTTATGCTTCTTTTTATATTTGATTAAATTTAAGTTTTTTAACATTTTATTAAAAAAAATAGTTTAAAGTCTTTCTTTAAACATAAAAAAAAAACTCATTTAAAAAAAATAAAGATGTTTTTTCAAATTTTCATTATTCAAATCCAACCAATTAATTTTTTTATCACCTGTTTTTTTAACTACATACATGTATAAATAGGAAAATAAACTCAACACAAACCATTATTAATTTTGATGGATTAGGACATCTGAGTTGAGACAACTTGTTGATCCTAAATATTCAGAAAAATTAAATTAATTGATTTAAAGAAAATTAATTATTTTGTGCGTACTTTCGTTTAAATTATAAATATCAGGACATCTAAGCTGTGACAGCTTGGTGATCCTGAATTAGTTTTTTTTTTAAAGTTAATTTAATTTATTTTAAATAAAATATTTCATTTCAGGCATAATGCCTTTTAGCTTCTATATTTTAGGACATCTGAGTTGTGACAACTTGGTGAT
The DNA here is from genome assembly GCA_026901365.1 of Sesbania bispinosa. Lineage (NCBI taxonomy): Eukaryota > Viridiplantae > Streptophyta > Magnoliopsida > Fabales > Fabaceae > Sesbania > Sesbania bispinosa. The sequence continues at coordinate 149,962 of QLOH01000927.1, read as the reverse complement.
CTTAATTTAATTTTGATATTAATAATTGGCGGCGACTCTATTTTTCAAATTTAATTATTATTTTTTTGTCGTTACATTGCAGATAGTGAAATTTATGAGTAACTTTCAAACAACCATGTCAAGTTGAAATTAGTAAAACGGGGTCCTAACTCCTAACTCTTTTGCATATTTGACTGCATCGCAAACATGTCACATGTATTTAGAAGAGGGAGGACCAATAGTAGATTTGAAAGATCATCTCTACATGAGAGGCCAAGAAAGCACTTAGGGTTAGGGTTATAACATCTAACACATGCCATCATTCAAGTCACTTATCCACGAATTCTGAAACGCTTCCAAAATCCACCAACATGCATTTCCAATCAAAAGGTGCTTAAAATAATTTTTCCACAAATTTTTGGCGACTCTTACTATTTATTATTAATTATCCTCTATTTATCTTCAATTAATTCACAATAATTACACTTTATTTCACAAAATCACCAAACTTTGTTCCAAGGTTCCCCTCACCACCCACAACAACCACTGTGATCACCATATAAAAATTCACACTCAAACTTTGCTTGCACTTCCACTAACTTGAAAGTATGCACTTGGGGTTAGGGTTATAACATCTTACACATGTCATCATGCAAGTCACTTATCCACGAATTCCGAAACGCTTCCAAAACCCACCAACATGCATTGCCAATCAAAAGGTGCTTAAAATAATTTTTCCACAAATTTTTGGCAACTCTTACTATTTATTATTAATTACCCTCTATTTATCTTCAATTAATTCACCATAATTACACTTTATTTCAAAAAATCACCAAACATCGTTCCAATGTTCCCCTCACCACCTCCAACATCCCTTGTGATCACTATATAAAAATTCACACTCGAACTTTGCTTGCACTTCCACTAACTTGAAAGTATGCACTTGGGGTTAGAGTTATAACATCTTACACATGCCATCATGCAAGTCACTTATCCACGAATTTTGAAACGCTTCCAAAACCCACCAACATGCATTACCAAGCAAAAGGTGCATAAAATAATTTTTCCACAAATTTTTGGCGACTCTTACTATTTATTATTAATTATCCTCAATTTATCTTCAATTAATTCACCATAATTACACTTTATTTTAAAAAATCATCAAAATTCGTTCCAAGGTTCCCCTCACCACCCCCAACATCCCTGTGATCACAATATAAAAATTCACACTCGAACTTTGCTTGCACTTCCACTAACTTGAAAGTAGACACTTAGGGTTAGGGTTATTACATCTTATACATGTCATCATGCAAGTAACTTATCCATGAATTTCGAAACACTTCTAAAACCCACCAACATGCACTAACAAGCAAAAGGTGCTTAAAAATTTTTTTGACAAATTTATGGCCACTCTTACTATTTATTATTAATTATCCTCAATTTATCTTCAATTAATTCACCATAATTACACTTTATTTCAAAAAAAAACCAAACTTGGTTCCAAGGTTTCCCTCACCACCCCTGACATCCTCTGTGATCACCATATAAAAATTCGCACTGGAACTTTGCTTGCACTTCCACTAACTTGAAAGTAGGCACTTAGGGTTAGGGTTATAACATCATACACTTGCCATCATGCAAAGTCACTTATCCACGAATTCCAAAACTCTTCCAAAACCCACCAACATGCATTACCATGCAAAAGGTGTTTAAAATAATTTTCTCACAAATTTTTGGCGACTCCTACTATTTATTATTAATTTTCCTCTATTTATCTTCAATCAATTCACCATAATTACACTTTATTTCAAAAAATCACCAAACTTGGTTCCAAGGTTCCCTTAACCACCCTCGACATCCCCTGTGATCACCATATAAAAATTTGCACTAGAACTTTGCTTGCACTTCCACTAACTTGAAAGTAGGCACTTAGGGTTAGGGTTATAACATCATACACTTGCCATCATGCAAAACCACTTATCCACGAATTCTGAAACTCTTCCAAAACCCACCAACATGCATTACCATGCAAAAGGTGCTTAAAATAATTTTCCCACAAATTTTTGGTGACTCTTACTATTTATTATTAATTTTCCTCTATTTATCTTCAATTAATTCACCATAATTACACTTTATTTCAAAAAATCACCAAACTTGGTTCCAAGGTTCCCTTAACCACCCCCGACATCCCCTGTGATCACCATATAAAATTTCGCACTGGAACTTTGCTTGCACTTCCACTAACTTGAAAGTAGGCACTTAGGGTTAGGGTTATGACATCTTACACATGTAAATAAAACCACAATTTCATTTTTTAAATGGGGAAAATAAAATATTTTTAAAAGTTTTTGGTTTGAACCACATGTATCCTCCACCTAATGCAATATTCCTGTTCGAGTCAGGAACATCCATCAAGGTGGGGTTAGCTCTCCCTGCGGGAATTTACACGTTCACTCAAAAAGTGAAGCATTATAGATATAGGATTAATTTCAAAATTCTCAAATAATCAAAATCAAAATCTAAAAAAATTAACAATAGGTATTTAATGCAATAATTCTTTCAAAAAAATTTCCTAATTTATAAAAAATTGTGAATATGTTTGTTAATAAATATTGTAAATAGATTACATTTTTTTGAAAAGGGAAATTAGAGAGGGAATAGATAATCCCTCGCAAATTAGAGAGGGAATATGAAATCCCTCGCTAATTAGTGGGGGAATCTGAAATCCCTCGCTAAATGGAGGATATAGATTATTGATATTTTGTGAGGGAATTAGAATCCCTCGCTAATTAGAGAGGGAATCTGAAATCCCTCGCTAATTAGTGACGGAATATTAAATCCCTCGCTAAATGGAAGGTATAGATTATTGATATTTTGTGAGGGAATTGAAATCCCTCGCTAATTAGAGAGGGAATCTGAAATCCCTCACTAATTAGTGAGAGAATCAGAAATCCCTCGCTAAATGGAAGATATAAATTATTGATATTTTGTGAGGGAATTATAATCCCTCGCAAATTAGAGAGAATCTGAAATTCCTCGCTAATTAGTGACGAAATATGAAATCCCTCGCTGAATGGAGGGTATAGATTATTGATATTTTGTGAGGGAATTGAAATCCCTCGCTAATTAGTGAGGGAATCAGAAATCCCTCGCTAAATGGAAGATATAGATTATTGATATTTTGTGAGAGAATTATAACCCCTCGCAAATTAGAGAGGGAATCTAAAATCCCTCGCTAATTAGTGACGGAATATGAAATCCCTCGCTAAATGGAGGGTATATATTATTGATATTTTGTGGGGGAATTGAAATCCCTCGCTAATTAGAGAGGGAATTTGAAATCCCTCGCTAATTAGTGAGGGAATAAGAAATCCCTCGCTAAATGGAAGATATAGATTATTGATATTTTGTGAGGGAATTATAATCCCTCGCAAATTAGAGAGGGAATCTGAAATCCCTCGCTAATTAGTGACGAAATATGAAATCCCTCGCTAAATGAAGGGTATAAATTATAGATATTTTGTGAGGGAATTGAAATCCCTCTCCAATTAGAGAGGGAATCTGAAATCCCTCGTTAATTTGTGAGGGAATTTTCCCTCACTAAAATGTTCTAGATTTAGTGAGGAATTTTGTGACGGATTTTTTTAGAGAGGGAATAAATCCGTCACAAAATCCCTCTCTACTTGTTCACTAAAAATTTTGTGACTGATTTAGCGACAGATTTTAGCGACGAATTTTTTCCCTCTCTAAATCTGTCACAAAATTTAATTGATTCAACTTTTGTGACACAAAATCCCTCACAAATAGAGAGGGATTAAAATCCCTCTCTAAAATCCCTCACTAAAATTCATTTTTTTAATAGTGTTCCTTGAATGGCAATGCTGAGTTTAGTAATAATTTCAAGTCATGTGTTTGGAGTTCAGAGACTCCGGATGAATTTGAATTAGCATGGAAATCTATCATGGTTAAGTTTGAGTTGCAAAATCATGATTGGCTCTCACATATGTATGACATTCGAAATATGTGGATCCCAGCTTACTTTCAAAACATATTTTTGGGTGGAATATTGAGAACAACCTCAAGGTCAGAAAGTGAAAATTCCTTTTATGGATATTTTTTGAATCCTAATGTTAGTTTTGTTGAATTTTGGATGAGGTTTGATTCCGCTATAGAAGCACAAAGGCATAAGGAGTTGCTTGCTAATAATGATTCACTTCATTCCCAACCGGTGCTGAAGTTGGATCGTGATTTAGAGAAACATGGAAGATATATTTATACTCGTGAGAACTTTTACATATTTCAAAAAGAGTTGTGGATTGCATGTGTAGATTGTGGAGTTGAAAGTAAGATAGAAAAAGATGGAATGGAAATAATACGTATAGCTGATAATAGTGAATCCAATGGTAAAGTACGAGAAGTGGTTTATAATGCTTTTAATCACAGTGTAGATTGCTCATGCAAAATGTTTCAATCTCAAGGCATACCATGTAGACACATACTTTGTGTTTTGAAGGGGAAATGTTTGAATGAAATACCAAGTAATTACATTGTGCATAGGTGGACCAAGTTGGCAACTAGCAAGCCTATTTTTTATGTTGATGGGGAAGTCTTGGAAGGGTGTTCTGAACTAAAAAATGAGAGTCAGCTCATAGCAGATGCATGGAATCATTTATTTACATGTATGCATACGGCTGGACAATGCAAGGAAAAATTGCTTTTTGTAATAAATGGAGTTGTTAACATTGAAAAGCAATTGACTGAAGTGAAGGATGATTCTATACAGACCAAGGAAAAAGAATTAGAGACTTTCATTGGATGCAATCTTACTGACGAAGTGGAAATTCATCCACCACATTTTGCAAAGACAAAAGGAAGTGGTAAAAGAATCAAAGGAGGAAAGAAGAAGGCGATTGAACAACAACAGAAAAGAACTAGGCTTTGCAGAACATGTGGCCAACATGCGTATCATGATAGTCGTAATTGTCCCCAAAAACCATCTCCCTAATCTGGTAAGAAATCTTTCTCATGTTCTTAATTGATGATTATGATTTTCATATTGTATATTAATGGTTCTTTATATATCTTTGTAAATTTATGCAGGGAATAGAAGATGCAGAAAGCTTTTGGAGGTTATGCAGGGAATATAAGATGCAGAAAGCTTTTAGCAGTACAATTCTATATATTTTGGAGGTTATGAAAGCTAGGGAAGGATGATTCTTTTACTGCTAATTGGATTTATTGATTTGCAAGCAGCTGGTGTAGTTAGTCCTAGAAATAGTTTAGTTTAAAACATACTGTAGTTCTTTTTCATTTAAAATAGACTTTCTTTATCTTATCATTTTTCAATTTGTAATCTGTTAGTGTGTCTTATATTAGCAATCTATTTGTTTGAATCAGATTGATAATTAGATTTACTTTGATACCTTTTAATTTACAATCAGATTTGGATTCTATCTTAAATTAATAGTTAAGGAATGTGATGCCTCTCTTATCAAGTTATAGAATCAAATTTGGATTCTGTCCTTTTTGCAAATCAAACATCTCTAAAAGGGATGGAAAAATAGAAAACAATATAAAGAGATTAAGTAAAGTGTGAATAAGATTTATTAATTGAATTTAAGTAAAAAATAATAGGGCTCGGTACAATGTAAGTACAGAGATCAAATACAATTTGCATATAGATAATAGGCCAAATTACAAGTTGGGGGTACAAGCCTATAAGCAAAAATTTGCAACAGCAGAAGCCTTCAATGCAGTGTGCATAAAGATTTTTTGACACATTAACAACCTTTATGATGTTTTGTTGGTTGGTTGATGAGGAATCTCTGAAGTTGTGTGACTTGCAATCAACAACCTTGATGGTGTTTTGTTGGTTGGTTAATGGTTGTCCTTGCAAGACCAGAAGCATTCAACTGAGCATTTGTGATTCAGGCAAGTGTTCCAAAAAGGTGAGTATATCTAAGAATTCTCTTTGTTGGTCACTGTTAATTTTTTATGCATAGGGTGGGTGGCTTGCAAGATGGCCAGATTCTATTTGGGACTAGGCAAATACTGAGTTTATCTGAGAATTCTCTTCTCTTTTCTCTACCAATATCACAGAAATGAGGAGTTAGACCAAATTCAGGACATGTGCCAGCAAGCATGAGGTAGCAGCAGTCATCTTCCCAAGGTCAGCATTGTGGGTAGCTTATCAATCAAGAGTTCAAAAATGGTGATTAAGCTTTAAGTGCCAGAACCTGCAGAGAAGAATAGGGGAACTAGAATTAATGGACGTATATATTCAAGAATAAAGTTGGCTTAAGATATCTCAGTAATAATATTTCTATCTCAGTAAAATATATGCAGGAGAATCAAATAAAAGCATTTAGGAGAATCAAAGAAAAGAATGTTACTTAATGGAATGGATTATATAAGTTTGGTTACTTAGAATGCAATGATTGCTAGGCATGCACAAATGATGGAACTTGCAAAGGATAATCTTTCTGCATGCCAAAGTCTAAGTGAAGCACTCAATCTTTTATCCAAGTTGAATAGTGTTAGGTATATGCAGTAGAGACTTATATGTTTTTTGAAACATCCATCACATGTATCATATTATTTTATAAAGGCAATTCATTCTTTTAAGAATACAATTAATGTCCTCAGAATAGTAAGCTCAAACTTCATAAGAAATCAAGTAGATGACTTGATCGTGAGATCTTATGAAGAACTATTCTTAAAATAGTCCCTGGTCAAGTATCATCTTAGGAAAAAGATGCATTTAGACTAGTATGTGAGTTCATTGATGATCACATCTCACGGATCATGGATATGAGATATCATGTGCTCACATAGGTACATATTAAGAGTAATAGTGTACTGAACAGACCCACCTTAAGAACGTTGCATGGATTGTTACATAAGTGTCATGAACGTTTCTTAAATTGATAAATGTTATATGAAGTCCTTTGACCTGAAATCACTACGATCCTACATAAGGAATTATATGTTTTAAATATCATCAAACGTTGCCTGAAACAAGGTGATCATAAAGTTGGTATTTGGACATATAATAAATTATGTGGTGGGATATGAGTGACCTAGATGGGATTTGTCCCTCTTATGTAACAGGAGTTATATCTGTAGGCCTCTTGATAAAGTGAGACTGCAAAATGCATGGCCATGCTTAGAACATGATATGTTTATTTTCTGTACAGTCTACTTGGGGATCAAGAAAACATAAATTGAACTATACAAGGTTGACACAATCCATGCCCTTGTGTTCAATTAGATATTTGGACAAAGGGACAAATCATATAAATTATTATCATAAAATAGGATTCATCAAAGTTGTTGATAATCTCAATATTTGGGTAGTGATGTATTGCTAGATACCGCTCACTATTTATGATATTAAATATAAAAGGGTTTTATTTTAATATCATAACCAAATATTAAAGGCCTATTGGGTCACACACATACAACAAGCCACTAGGAAAGATATTATTCTAATTTGATTAGGATTATAACATAATGGGCCAGGCCCATATATGTTAGGGTTAATAGAGTGAGGGGCTAAACCCTAGCCACCATTCTATAAATATAGCATAAGATGCATTACCCTGTACAGATGAGCAGTCGCTCTTACTCTCTAAAGGCTACTAGCAGAGTTGAGGAGGGTTTCCTAGTTCGGCTGTTGGCGTGGACGCTATTAGAGACGTGGCTGCTATTACCTCGTTTACAATCTTCAAAAGGTATGTCATTATATCTCATGCCTTGTATGCCTTAATTCGTGTTTTCGCATTAACGACCATAACAAGGGATGGAATCCATTTATTCCGTTGCACCCTAACCACATGCTTGATTCCCTTCAATTGGTATCAGAACGTTGGTTTGCGATAAGCACGTTTTAGGCTTTTAATCATTTTGAATATGTTGATATTTTGTTTCTCTGTTGAAAAACGCAGTCTGTACGTTGAACGCTGTTATCTGCACTAGGCGCAGGTGAAGCGCAGCATACAGGATTTTGAATCTGATACCTGCGCTTTACCCACGCTGGGCGCAGGTGAAGTGCAGGTGCGCGTTTCAGTTTGTTTTGATTCCATTCTTGATTGTTTTGTGTGCGATGTATATATATATATATATATATATATATATATGTTCTGGTGTTAGAGGGTCCCATGGAACATGAAGAGTTCATGTCTTGGGCGTCAAAGGGTTCAATTGTTGAAACCTTGTCTCGACTCAAATATTGGCAGCGATAAACATACCACTCATCAATTTGCTGACAAGAGCGTATTCGAATGATACGAGGGACTTATCTGTTTACATGTTCGTGAAGTATTCGTTTGATGCGAGACACTTATTGATGATTGGTTGAGTGTTTACCAAATCCAATTTTTTGGGTCAGGGCGTTGCCCCATACCCCGCAAGGGGCGGCCTCCCGTGCTAACATTGCGTAGTGTGTTTTCGTATACGCGTAATCAAACCTCGCTCAATATATACATCTAAATATATCACTTGTTTTACAATCAATATGGATGATTGGTTATGGCCTTAGTTGTTTTATTTAAATACGACCTGCGTGTCGTGCCTTACCTCCTATATTCTATTTGTAATTCTTTTCTCATCACTATCCCCTCGTATGTTAAACGAGGTTTCTTCTTGTTATGTAATATAACCGGGAGGAGATGGAGTCAATGGGCATGTGGAGACATGTGGATGGAGGCTTCAAGATTATATACATGATGTAATTTTGTATTGGAATTTTAGGAGGCCATAACAATATTATTTATTTGTATGAGATGTATGCTTGTATGTTTGTTAAATGGTTTAACAAAGGAATAAAAATTAAAGCGATCAAATCCCTCAATGCATGTTTTGCCTTCCAATGAATGACACTCGTCAAGGCTAGAATCGATGAAGAGTGGGTCTGCTAAAGCAGGGTACCTTTATCTATTTTAGTGAGGCGTGATAGGATAAAAGTAATATCCAATTGTCAACCATTGGATTTTGATTGGGTATATTCAATAGGATTGAAAAGCCTAGAGGCACTAATATTAAGTCATGTTTTGCCTTCCAATGAATGACACTCGCCAAGGCTAAAATCGATGAAGAGTGGGTCTGCTAAAGCAGGGTACCTTTATCTATTTTAGTGAGGCGCGATGAGATAAAAGTAATATCCAACTGTCAGTCGTTGGGTTTTGACTTAACTAGGTATATTCAATAGGATTGAAAAAACCTAGAGGCACTAAGTTAGGCATTAATTCATAAGATGAATTAGAATAAGAGTTATTCACCTAACTATTCAAGAGTTGTATGAGATGCAATTGGAAGTGTGTTCCTACCTAAATAACCTTTTCTTAAGCGATCAACTAAAGCTGACTTAAAATTAGGTGAAATATGGATCTTGGCCCATTAGAAAATCTAATGATGGGATTTTCTGATTCTTTATATTGAGGGTACTTGTTTTGAATCAAAATAGTGGGAGACATATTTAATTAAAGACCTTGTTAAATATGTTTTGTTATATGATACTTACGTGCATAATTTTGAACACAACAAATAACTTTTCACCGCGATCTGTCCTTGAGAAGGACAAATTGTCTGGAATTAACTTTCTAGACTGATATAGAAACCTAAGGATTGTCCTTAGGCATGAGAAAAGGCTATATTTCCTGGAAGAGCCCGTTCCTGAATGCTCTCGATGTAGGTTACCTTGTGCTTGCTACCATGAATGCTGAACAACATGAGAACATGGAGGCGTACGATATGATCGTACATTTAAAGTGACCTTATCAAGGCCAAGCTAGGCATGAACGATTTGAAGTCTCAAAGGAACTTTATTAATGTAGACTGGCAGAGGGAAGTCCTGTTGGTGCTCATGTACTCAAGATGATTGGGTACATTGAAAACCTAGAAAGGCTTTGACTCCCATTAGACCAAGAGTTGGCCAATGATCTTGTCCTTGCCGAACAGCTATAGTCAATTCGTCATGAACTACAACATGAATGAATTTGACAAACCACTGCCAGAATTGCTGAGCATGTTAAGAACAGTTGAGCAAAACATTAATAAAGGTAAAGGGAAGGCCATATTGATGGTCCAACCTAGAAAAGGCAAGGGCAAGAAGAAATTCTTGAAACCTATGGGCGGGATAGCTAAGGAAGGAACATGTTTCCACTGTGGCCAATCAGGACATTGGAAGAGAAACTGTGCAAAGTACCTGGAGGAGATCAAGAAGGGAAGTGGGACTTCCGCTTCAGGTGTCTATGTTATAGAAGTCAATTTATCTACTTCTGCATCTTGGGTATTGGATACCGGATGTGGATCTCATATTTGTGTGCAGGATCTAAAAGAGAGTAGGTCATTGGCTAAAGGCGAAGTCGACCTACGTATGGGAAATGGAGCAAGAGTTGCCGCCATAGCCGTAGGAACCTATTATTTAACTTTGAGAACTGGGCTAGTTATTAAACTAAATAATTGTTATTTTGTGCCTGCCATTAGTGGGAATATTATTTCCGTTTCTTGTCTGGACAAGAGTGGTTTTTTCATTCATAATAAAGAACAATAGTTGTTGAATTTATTTGAATGATATGTCTTATGGTTGTGCAAAGTTGAACGATGGACTATATGTTCTTGACTTGGAAGTGCCTATCTATAACATAAGTTCTAAGAGGGTCAAAGCAAATGATTTGAACCCGACTTATCTTTGGCATTGTCGCTTAGGCCACATAAATAAGAAATGCGTATCCAAACTCCTCCAAGATGGTTATTTGGACTCATTTGATTTTGAATCAATTAAGACATGTGAATCTTGTTTATTGGGGAAGATGACCAAAACCCCATTCACCGGAAAAGGTGAAAGGGTCGGTGATCTTCTTGGTCTCATACATAGTGATGTATGTGGGCCCATGGGCACGATGGCTAGAGAAGGTTTTCAATACTTCGTCACTTTTACTGATGATTTCAGTAGATATGGATTTGTGTATCTGATGAAACACATATCTGAGTCCTTTAAAGAGTTCAAGGAATTTAAGAATGAAGTACAAACCAACTTGGCAAGACTATTAAAACACTTCGATGAGATCGAGGTGGAGAATATTTGAGCCAACAATTTGATGACTATCTAAGAGAGTGTGGGATAACATCTCAACTCACTCCTCCTGGAACACCTTGATGGAATGAAGTTTCAGAAAGGAGAAATCGAACTCTATTAGATATGGTTCGTTCTATGATGAGTCACAATGATCTCCTTGACTCCTTTTGGGGTCATGCTTTGTTAACAGCAGCTTTCACACTAAACCGTGTTCCATCTAAGGTTGTTATAAAGACACCATATGAGATATGGACTGGGAAATGACCTAGTATGTCTTTTATGAAGATTTGTGGTTGTGAAGCTTATGTGAAACGCCAAGTTTCACATAAACTAGGACCCAAATCAGATAATTGCTTATTTGTGGAATACCCAAGGAAACTAAGGGCTACTACTTCTATAATCCTAGAAAAGGCAAAGTGTTTGTCGCTAGGACTGCTGTATTCTTAGAGAAGGAATTTGTCTCTAAGAAAATTAGTGGGAGGAAAGTAGAACTTGAAGAAATTCAAGTACCACAGAGTAGTAATGAGCCTATGATGGAATGAGAGCAGATACCACAAAGTGTTGTGAATCCACCTGCTCAAGTAGCGCAAGACTTGCGTAAGTCAGATAGGGTACGTCACCAACCTGAGAGATATGGTTTCCTTGTATCTAAGGAAGGGGATGTATTACTAATGGATTGAGGTGAACCAGTGACTTACCAAGAGGCTCTTTTGAGTCCAGAATATGAGAAATGGCTTGATGCCATGAGATCTAAAATGGATTCCATGTACACTAACAAGGTATGGACCTTGATTGAGCCACCCGCAGGGATAAAACCCATAGGGTGCAAGTGGGTTTTCAAAAGGAAAACTGACATGGATGGTAATGTGAGTACCTTTAAAGCACGGTTGGTGGCTAAGGGTTTCAAGCAAATTCATGGTGTAAACTATGATGAAACCCTTTCCCCAGTTGCCATGTTTAAATTTGTTCGGATCTTGCTTGCTATTGCAGCTTACCATGACTGTGAAATCTGGCAAATGGATGTCAAGATAGCTTTCCTAAACAGAAGCCTTCTTGAAGATGTGTGTTTGACACAACCTGAAGGGTTTTTAATACCTGAAAATGCTGGAAAGGTATGTAAGTTGCAACGATCCATTTATGGATTAAAGCGAGCTTCTAGAAGTTGGAATCTTCATTTTGATGAAGATGTTAAGCAGTTTGATTTCATTAAAATGAAGATGAACCTTGTGTCTACAAAATGGTTAGTGACACATAGTGGTTTTTCTGGTTTTGTATGTAGATGACATACTCCTCATAGGAAATGACATTCCTACTCTTCAGTCTGTAAAGACTTGGTTAGGAAATTGTTTTTCTATGAAAGATTTGGGCGAAGCGACCTATGTGATAGGTATCAAGATCTATAGATATCAGATCTCAAAGATTACTTGGCCTAAATCAGAGTACATGCATAGACAAAGTGTTAAAACGGTTTAACATGCAAGATTCTAAGAAGGGATTTTTCCTATGTCACATGGTATAAGCCTTTCTAAGGCTCAATCTCCTTCCAGTAAAGAAGAGAGAGATTGCATGAGTAAGATTCCTTATGCATCTGCTATAGGGTCTATCATGTATGCCATGTTATGTACTCGACTAGACATATCATATGCTCTAAGCATGACTAGCAGATACCAATTTGATCCTGGTGAAGGTCACTGGATAGCAGTCAAGAACATCCTTAAGTACTTGAGAAGAACTAAGGATTCATTCTTGATATATGGAGGTGAGGAAGAACTACTTGTAAAGAGTTACATTGATGCTAGCTTCCAAACTGACAAAGATGATTCAAGATCGCAATCAGGTAATGTGTTTTGTTTGAATGGTGGCACTGTGACCTGAAAAGTTTGAAGCAGGAAACAGTTACTGATTCTACCACATTGATAAAACCCCTTGTGCAGCAGAAGCATGAAGGGCACACTAGATCATTAGGCATAAGAGTTATGTCTGAATGTCTCTAGTGCAAGTGGGAGATTGTTAGGTATATGCACTAGAGACTTATGAGTTTTTTGAAACATCCATCACATGTATCATATTATTTTATAAAGGTAATTCATTCTTTTAAGAATACAATTAATGTCCTTAGAATAGTAAGCTCAAACTTCATAAGAAATCAAGTAGATGACTTGATCGTGAGATCTTATAAAGAACTATTCTTAAAATAGTCCCTAGTCAAGTATCATCTTAGGACAAAGATGCATTTAGACTAGTATGTGAGTTCATTGATGATCACATCTCACGGATCATGGATATGAGATATCATGTGCTCACATAGGTACATATTAAGAGTAATAGTGTATTGGACAGACCCACCTTAAGAACGTTGCATGGATTGTTACATAAGTGTCATGAACGTTTCTTAAATTGATAAATGTTATATGAAGTCCTTTGACCTGAAATCACTACGATTCCTACATAAGGAATTATATGTTTTAAATATCATCAAACGTTGCCTCTAACAAGGTGATCATAAAGTTGATATTTGGACATATAATAAATTATGTGGTGGGATGTGAGTGACCTAGATGAGATTTGTCCCTCCTATGTAACAGAAGTTATATCTGTAGGCCTCTTGATAAAGTGAGACTGCAAAATGCATGGCCATGCTCAGGAGGACAAACATGATATGTTTATTTTCTGTACAGTCTACTTGGGGATCAAGAAAACATAAATTGAACTATACAAGGTTGACACAATCCATGCCCTTGTGTTCAATTAGATATTTGGACAAAGGGACAGATCATATAAATTATTATCATAAAATAGGATTCGTCAAAGTTGTTGATAATCTCAATATTTGGGTAGTGATGTATTTCTAGATATCGCTCACTATTTATGATATTAAATATAAAAGGGTTTTATTTTAATATCATAACCAAATATTAAAGGCCTATTGGGTCACACACATACAACAAGCCACTAGGAAATATATTAATTCTAATTTGATTAGGATTATAACATAATGGGCCAGGCCCATATATGTTAGGGTTAATAGAGTGAGGGGTTAAATCCTAGCCACCACTCTATAAATATAGCATAAGATGCATTACCCTGTACAAATGAGCAGTCGTTCTTACTCTCTAAAGGTTACTAGCAGAGTTGAGGAGGGTTTCCTAGTTCGGCGGTTGGCGTGGACACCTTTAGAGACGTGGCTGCTATTGCCTCGTTTACAATCTTCAAAAGGTATGTCATTATATCTCATGCCTTGTATGCCTTAATTCGTGTTTTCGCATTAACGATCATAACAAGGGAGAAAATCCATTTATTCCGCTGCACCCTGACCACATGCTTGATTCCCTTCAAATGGGTCAGGCATGAAAACTGATGTGTTTAATTGATATGCAGTCCGAGAATGGTCTCACTACTCACTAATCTAATTAATTCAAATTCAAATATGTCCCTAATGAAAAAAGGAAAGCAAAAAATGACATTGAGTAAAATTACAACCTGGAGTAGCTCTGGTGAGGAGCAACCAGAGAGAAGGTGACGCAGGAGGGGCAATGACGCTCTCAGCCTGGGCACAGCGGATCTGGAAATGACAAGCAATGGTTGTAATAATTATCTCCGTTCTTCTCCGAGCCTGGGCAGCAAGATTGCATCGTGAAAGAGGGATAAATTGAATTGTATTCCTCAGATGCTTGTGTCACGAAGGCGGCCACGGGTGGAACATGTTGAGTCTCAAAAATATCATAAGAGAAAATATGATGTTTAAGACAACTCAATTCCCAAGTTTTAATGCTTAACAAATTTGAGTTAAAATATTTATCATACATACATATATGTTTTAATGATTTATCTGTGATTTCAGCAAGCCACTATGAGCCTACATAAAAAGACTAAGTGTTGAAGCTGTCTGAAGAAGCAGAACTCGTCTGAAGAGTTGAAGTTGTCTGAAGTAGCTCAACCCGTCTGAAGTATCAGTGTTGTCTGAAGTCTCACTTATGACGTGGCACTCTCTGCTGAAGCTTGTGAAGACTTTTCTGAACCTCTGCTGCACGTACCTTTTCAAACACGTTTATAGCAAGGAACACAAAGACCTTTCCTGGTGATTTTGAATTTCATACACCACTGAGGAAATCTCTCCAACGCAGCCTCTGCAACAACATTTGTAGCAGCCTTAATGCAAGAGAAACCTTGTATCGTGTCAGAGATATCAGAGCTCTCAGAAGCATGTCTCACAACGGATTAAATAGCATTTAATGCTATCTCTAAACGGTGGTATTTCAACGGATTAAAGTTTGGGTATAAATAGCCCTCTATGAAGACCATCAAGAGTGAAAAAAAAACACAAAAAAAAAATCATTATACAAGAAAGCCAAGAGAAACATCACGCTGCAAGTTTTTACTCCATAAAAACTCTCTGATAGAATTCTTTGTACACATTTGTATATCCTGAGCATACATCAGTTTTTAT
Organism: Sesbania bispinosa; assembly: GCA_026901365.1. NCBI lineage: Eukaryota > Viridiplantae > Streptophyta > Magnoliopsida > Fabales > Fabaceae > Sesbania > Sesbania bispinosa. Next base: position 134,459 of record QLOH01000927.1, on the reverse strand, counting down.
TGTACATTGTATTGGTTTGAGCTTCAAACTTGGATAGTTTAAAAGCTTAAACCCCTTTCTTTGTAAACCTTGGTAGAGCCTGAAGAGGCTTGACAGAAAAGAATACTTGTGGTAGAGCCTGAAGAGGCTTGACAAAAAAAAATACTTGTGGTAGAGCCTGAAGAGGCTTGACAGAAAAGAATACTTGTGGTAGAGCCTGAAGAGGCTTGACAGAAAAGAATACTTGTGGTAGAGCCTGAAGAGGCTTGACAGAAAAGAATACTTGTTCGTGTCTGGAGAGACTGTACTCGTGGTGTCTGGAGAGACTGTACTCGTGGTGTCTGGAGAGACTGTACTCGTGGTGTCTGGAGAGACTGTACTCGTGGTGTCTGGAGAGACTGTACTCATATTCAAGTTTGTAATCTGAATATTCATATAGTGGAAATCCAGTGGTTGTTTGCCATTGGGACTGGACGTAGCTCACAGTGGTAGTGAGTGAACCAGGATAAATTCCTTGGCTAAGTTTTCTTACCCTTATCTCTTGTCAATTATTTTTATACTAATCAAAGGGTTAGAGTAATTAATCTGATATATTATAAAGGCATAAAACATTGTTTTAAATCAGTATTTTTATACCGTCTGAAAACTTTAGACAGTCCTTTAAGAGCCTGTCTGAAATCGTGTTCTTAACACCTGCTTGCGAAAAGCTTTCAAAAATATTCAGAAACACTATTCAACCCCCCTTCTAGTGTTTCCCTGTGTTCCTACATTTGGTACCAGAGCTCTACTCAGGGTTGAAGCACCTAACAAGTGACTGAAGACTGAAAGATCCAAATGGAAGCTTCTAACAGCAACAGGCAATACATCACAGAAGGAGCCTCTATCACAAGACCCCCAGCATTCAATGGAGTGGATTACCACTACTGGAGAGATCGTATGAAGTTGTTCATTGAGAGCAACAACATTGATGTTTGGGAGGTGGTCACTGATGGAGATTATGTGCCTATGCAAAATGGTTTGCCTATACCTAAGACTGAATGGACCCTGGAACAGAAGACTAGAGTCCAAATGAATGCCAAAGCCAAACTCTATCTGATATGGTCCTTGAATAAATCAGAATATGAGAAGGTCCATGGATGCACTTCTGCCAAAGAGATTTGGGATACTCTTGCAGCAGCCCATGAAGGGACTGAAACTGTCAAGCAATCCAAAATCAGCATGCTTATACATCAGTATGAGATGTTTAAGATGGAAGAAACTGAAACTATTGACCAAATGTTTGGGAGGTTTCAAACCATAACCAATGGACTCAGGTCCTTAGGAAGAACCTATGAATCTGGAGACAACAACAGAAAGATTCTAAGAAGTCTACCTAAGTCCTGGAGACCCAAAGTCACTGCCATTCAAGAGGCAAGAGATTTGAACTCTCTGAGAATGGAAGAACTGTTGGGATCTCTCAAAGTCCATGAACTTGAGATTGGAGAAGATGACAACAAGAAGAAGTCTCTGGCTCTAAACTCCAAGGTCAAACAGTCTAGGCATGGCAGCATGAAGGCTATGCAAGCTGAGGACACTGCAGAAGCAGATGAAGATTCTGAAGACAACTCAGAAGATGAAGATGATCTTGCTCTTTTAAGCAGAAAGATCAAGAGAATGTTGCAGAACAGAGGAAAGTTCAGAAAGAACCAACCGTCATCATCCAAATCAGGTAAGACAGGTAAAGAGTCTAACCCTGATAAAATTTCTTGCTTTGAATGTAAGCAACCAGGACACATGATGGCTGATTGTCCAAGACTGAAGAAAAACAACTTCAAGAAGAAGTTTTTCAAAAAGAAGAAAAGTCTCATGGCAACATGGGAAGATCTTGATGAATCAACCTCAGAAGAAGAAGAAGATACTTCAGAAGAGGCAAATCTGTGTCTCATGGCTAGTCTACCATCCTCAGACAGCTCTGAAGCTGAGGTATTTCCTCTTACTCTACAAGAAATGTATGATGATCTGGTGGAAAGTTCTCAAGAACTTTTCCAAGAGTATAAGAATCTATCCAAAGCCCACACAGAAATGTGTAACAAATATGAGGCACTTGAGATAGAACATATTATGCTCAAAGAAAAGGTTCTTGAGACTAAAAACTGCAGTTCACAAGCTATGTCTGAAGAAAATAAGAAACTTCAGAAGCAGGTTGTCGAACTGACAAAAGATCTGGCCAAATTTGTCAAAGGAACTAAAAATCTGAATATAATGCTTGGAAATCAAAGGCATTCCCTTGACAAAACTGGACTAGGCTTTTGTGATCATAACTTGTCTGAACCTCCTACTGTCTTAAATTTTTCTAAAAAGAAGGTTACTAGGTGTTCTCACTGTGGTAAGTCTGGACACAATGTGGCTCAGTGCAAACACAGGAGAAAGACAAAGCCCAAAGCTAACAACAAAGGACCCAAAAGAATATGGGTACCTAAAAACTTAATTATTCCTGTTGCAGATGTGTTTAACAGGACAAAGGAAACCCCACAAATGGTACCTGGACAGTGGGTGCTCGCGACACATGACAGGAGAAAGGTCTTTGTTCCAAAACCTTAGACCTAGAGCTGATGGAATGGTCACCTTTGGTGGAAATCAGCAAGGGAAGATCATTGGAATAGGGACTGTAGGTATATCTCCTTCATCCCTTATTAAAAATGTACTTCTAGTGGAGGGACTACAACATAACTTACTGAGCATAAGTCAATTATGTGACAGTGGTTATGTGGTATCTTTTACTAAGGAAGGATGCATAGTCAAAGACTCCTCTAAGCAAATCCTCTTTACTGCTAAGAGACACAACAATGTGTACAAAATTGATCTAGAGGATCTAGCAAGTCAAAATGTAAAGTGTTTCATTTCTGTTGAAGATGAAAAACAGATTTGGCATCAAAGACTTGGGCATGCCAGCTTGAGATTAATCTCAAGATTAGCAAAACACAATCTTGTTAAAGGATTGCCCAAGCTTTCATACAAATCTGACATTTTATGTGAAAGCTGTCTGAAAGCGAAACAAACAAGACACTTTTTTAAGAGTAAAGATGTTGTTTCAACTAGCAGACCACTAGAACTTCTACACATTGACTTGTTTGGCCCTATTAGAACAGAAAGTCTTAGTGGTAAGAAATATGGCTTGGTCATTGTTGATGACTATTCTAGATTTACTTGGGTGTTATTCCTAAGAAGCAAGGATGAGACTTTTAGGAATTTCACAGTATTCTGCAAGAAGGTACAGAATGAGAAAGGATTCTGTATTTCTGTTATCAGAAGTGATCGTGGTGGAGAGTTTGAGAATGCAAACTTTCAAATGTTCTGTGATGAGAATGAGATCTCACACAATTTCTCTGTGGCTAGAACACCTCAACAGAATGGGGTTGTTGAGAGAAAGAACAGAAGTTTGCAAGAGATGGCAAGGACCATGCTAAACTCATGCAGCTTACCAAGATCCTTCTGGGCAGAAGCTGTTAGCACAGCATGTTACCTTCAAAACAGAATATTGGTAAGACCAATTCTGAAAAAGACTGCCTATGAACTGTGGAAAGGAAGAAAAACCCAACATATCATACTTCCACACCTTTGGATGTGAATGTTTTATACTCAACACCAAGGATGATCTTGGAAAATTTGATGCAAAGTCTGATAAAGGATTTTTCATTGGATATTCTGAAACATCTAAAGTCTATAGAGTGTATAACTCTAGAACTTTAACTGTTGAAGAAACTATTCATGTTAAATTCAATGATAACAAAGAGACTGATAGGGAACTATCAGATCTAGAGGATGACTTTGCAGGAATGGAGCTGAATGACCACAGCAGCTCGAAGGATAAGCAACTGTCTAAAGTACCTACTGTTACTAAACCTCTTCAGACAAATGTTGAGTCTCAAACAGAACAAACAGATGTGATACTTCCTCAGAAACCTGATTGGAAATACAAATCACATCATCCTAAGGAGCAAATCATTGGCAGCACTTCAGAAGGAGTTAAGACAAGATCAAAATTCAAGATTCTGAACTCTCTTGCTCTCCTATCTGAAATAGAGCCAAAGAACATTGATGAAGATCTGCATGATGAAGGGTGGATCCTAGCCATGCAAGAAGAGCTGAATCAGTTTGCTAGGAGTGATGTCTGGACTCTTGTTCCTAAACCCCATGGAAAACTATTATTGGAACCAAATGGGTGTTCAGAAACAAGCTGTCTGAAGAAGGCAAGGTAGTCAGAAACAAGGCAAGATTAGTTGCTCAAGGATACAACCAGCAAGAAGGTATTGATTTCACTGAAACCTTTGCCCCAGTGGCCAGGTTAGAAGCAATTAGAATTCTTTTATCCTATGCTGTAAATAATGGCATCAAGCTATATCAAATGGATGTTAAAAGTGCCTTCCTCAATGGTCTCATTGAAGAAGAAGTCTTTGTTAGACAACCCCCTGGTTTTGAAGATATTGCTTTTCCTGAACATGTTTTCAAACTCGAAAAGGCTCTCTATGGTCTGAAACAAGCCCCAAGAGCTTGGTATGACAGATTGAGCAGTTTTCTAATCTCAAATGGTTTTGAAAGAGGAAAAGTGGACACAACTCTTTTTAGAAAACAGTCTAACAAAGATCTTATACTTGTTCAGATATATGTTGATGACATTATCTTTGGTTCAACTAACTCTTCATTATGCAAGGAGTTTTCAGAGTTAATGCAATCAGAATTTGAAATGAGTTTAATGGGTGAACTAAAATTTTTCTTAGGATTTTAGATTAAGCAAGATTCTGACTGTATATGGATCCATCAAGAAAAATATACAAAGGAAATGCTTAAGAAGTTTAACTTACATGATTACAAACCCATGCCAACTCCAATGCATCCCTCTGCATCTTTAAATAAAGATGAGAAGGAAGAACCAGTGAATCAAACTTTGTATAGAGGAATGATTGGATCATTACTATATCTAACAGCAAGCAGACCTGACATAATGTTTAGTGTATGTCTGTGTGCTAGATTTCAATCTGATCCAAGGAGCACTCACTACAAAGCTGTAAAAAGAATTTTCAGATATCTTGAAGGTACTACTAATCTTGGTCTGTGCTATAAGAAAAGTAAGGATTGCAGGTTAATAGGTTACTGTGATGCTGACTTTGCTGGAGACAGAATTGAAAGAAAAAGCACAAGTGGTGGATGTCATTTCTTTGGAGAAAATATGATTAGCTGGTCAAGCAAAAGGCAAAGCACAATTGCCTTATCAACAGCTGAAGCAGAATACATCTCAGCAGCCAATTGTTGCTCACAACTGTTATGGGTGAAGTATCAGTTAGAAGATTTTAACATTACTATATCTGCTATACTTGTTTTGTGTGATAATACAAGTGCTATTAATTTGTCTAAAAATCCCATTCAACATTCTAGGGCTAAACATATAGAAATAAAACATCATTTCATTAGAGACTATGTTTAGAAAGGTATTTTTGATATTCAGTTTATTGATACAGAGCATCAATGGGCTGATATATTCACAAAACCTCTGACTGAAGATAGATTTAAGTTCATTAGCAATAATCTGAACATACATGCATTTTGAATGTGTGTGATCTGATCTGTCAAAAAAGATGTATCTGAAATTTCAGCCTATCTGAAACAAGTAACTTGTCTGAAATTTTGGGTTGTCTGAAATTCATATGGGTTTCTGAAATCTGTCACTTGTCTGAAGTAAACAAATTACGTGGCTTTATGAGACGGTTTAATTCCATTTATTTTGTCTCTTCCACTTCGCACGTTTTCCTATGTCTGCGCACCCAGTACATGCCATCATTGCTTTATGGATCTATAAATACGGAAGCTAGTGGGTCACAGAATTTCACCGTTCACTATTCAGTAGTCATCTCGTGAAATCCTTCTTCTACAAGCAATTCTTTTTCCTCTCAAGTTCTTCAGAAAACTCTCCAATGGCCCCTAAGAAATCTGCTGGAAGCAACATAGTGAAGACTAAGGGTGTAGTTCTGGAGGATCTTCAATCTCTGGGAATGGACTTGTTTGCTGAGTTCGATGCAGCTGGGTGGACTCCGTATTTCAATCACAACTTGACACAGTGGCATGAGCAAAGTGTGCTGGATTTCTGGGCTACTGCCAGAGGAATACCCAATCCACAGGGTATCTACACTAGCATCAAGGCCACAGTACGTGGTGTTCCTGTCTTCGTTGATGAAGATATCATTGCTCACATCTGTGAGGTCAGAACTAAAGGAGCTGTATTCACTCCTGGCTGGGAAGCAAGAAATGGAGGACAAAAGCAGTTCACAGAGTTTCTGTATGGCACCTCTGAACCAGTAAGCTTGGATGCAAAGCATATGTCAGACAAGGCTAGGGTTTTGCATGCCATCTTAGGGTGCTCTATAATCCCTAAGAATGGAAGCAGAAACCATGTTTCTGAGTTGGAAAGATTTTGTCTGATTCACCTACTGCAGAAGAAGAAGGTGAACCTCCCCAACATCATAATGTACCACATGCAGAAGCGTCTCAGAGACTCTGCTGGGAGCTTCCCTCACAATACCATCATCACCAAAATCTTGCTGCATTTCAAAGTTCCCATTGAGCGGCTTTTTGATCGCCTTTCACAACCTGTGTTTGGTGAATCAAACCTCAAGAGCATGGGAGTGAAGCTGACTCCAAGACCTCCCTCTCTGTCCATGAAGGAGAGCTTTCTTCTTGAGAAAGCTGCAAGAAGGCAGACAACAATGGAGGTTCTTGAGAATGAACTCAGAGGAGACATAAGGAGGCATGAGTTCAAGCCATCAAAACCCTCTCCTCAAGCAAAATTGAAGAAGTTACCTGTAAGGAGTGCTGCTAAGGTAGCATCTGCATCTGTGCAGAGTTAGGTGTCTGAACCTGTTCAGAAGGCATCACAAAGGCCATCTGAAATTGTGGGTCAGTTGTCTGAACCTGTACAGACTCCACAGCCTACTTCTGAAATGGAAGGACAGGCTCAAGAGGCAGATGAAACTGATGTAGTTGTAGCTGAGCCATTGGCTGCATGCCCATCTGATCCTGAACTCATTCAGGTGGCAGCATTGGCTACTGCTTTGGAGCAGCAGGAGCTGGAGAAGAAAGCAGAACAAGAGAAGACTGATAGAGCTATTGCTATTGCTTCACAATTGGCCTATGCTGAAGAAGATAGGCAAGCAACCATAGCTGAGGGAGCAAAGAAAAGGAAGAGGTCAAGTGCACCTCAGAGAAGGAGAACCAAAGGCAAGCTACTTCAGACTGCACCTGAACCTAGGGTGACTAGAAGTATTGCCTCTCAGCTGATAGCAGAAGATGAAGCTGAGAAGTATCAAAATTTTGTTAAAGCTCAACAATACTTTAAAAGGAAAAGGGAAGAAAAACAAGCACAAAGGGAGAAGGAAGAAGCAAAGGCAAAAGAATCTGAGGTAACCAAGTCTCCCTACAAGAGAATTAAGGTGAGATTTGATAATGTAACTCCTTCACCACCCTCCTCACCAGAAAAACAAACACCTCATCAACCCTCACAACCTTTATCACAACCATCACAACCTCCACAAACAGAAAACCAACCTGAACCTTCCAAACCCTCTGAACCTACCTCACCACAACCTTCAGAGAATCAACTCTCTGAGCCTACATTACCTTCCCCACAAACCCATGACCTTGCTCTAATACCACTCTTACCTTCATCACCTCCACCTCCTACACCTTCTCTGGAAGAAGAGCTCTCTGTTGAAGAAGAGCAAGTGCTTGCTGATCCCTGCTCACTGCCCAAGTTTAGCACCCTGTCTGAAGAGCTACAGTATTTCAGATCAGCACCTGCTGTATCCTTGCATCATGGCTTAATCAGGAAAACTACTGCTGAAGTAAGAAATCAATACAGTGCTTCTTCAGGTGGATTAGACAAGATCAGGAAGGGTGTCCCTCCTGCACATATTTGGGCTCCCATCAATCCATTCTCAAATGATTCCCTGAGGCTGTCTAATGATGAATGGAGCTTTGTGAGGCAGCTGAACACTGAGTGTGAGCTGTTTCAGAGGGATCTGCACAAGGGAGTTGGGATGAGAGGCTACAGGCCACCTAGAACTTGTTCAATCAGGCCAACCACTAAAATCTTGGTGAAACCTGATAGAATAGTTCCTAGGTATCCCTTACAGGAAGAGAAATTCAAAGAAGCTAAAATCTATTCAAAGAAAAACTCACCTGTGTCTGAAGTGATGAGTCCATCAGAGTGGGAATCTTTACCAGAATTCATCACAAATCTAGGAGGAGGCCTGGATCATCTACTTCAAGATTGGATGTGGTCCTCTTAGTGGAAGATCAGAGAAGATGCTGGATCTTCTTCTGGATCAACTGGTCCTGATGCTGATTCTGGTGTTGGACCTGGAAAGTCAACCACTGTCAAATATCACTATATGAGAGATCACTTTCCCCCACCTGCTGACTCTTTCCATGAAGATTGGGTTCTGCTGAATCCTATTGGCACCTTCTTTTGTCCTGTGTTCAGCCCCTCTGACTACAGACTGCAGCCAGGATTTGGAGTGCTTCGATTTGTTTGCCCCTACATCCAGCTCATCTTCTATGAATCTGAGCAAGACTTGGCTAAGGAAAATCTGAAGTTGAAGTCCAAAGTGCAGAAACTTGCAAAGAAGTGTGCTGATCAAGAGCAGAAGACTAAGCATCTGATTGCTCAACAAGAACAGATTCTTCAAGAACAACAGCTTATCAGATCTGGTCAGCAAGACTTGAAAACCTCAGTGGAAGCTGCAATAAACAAGGCCAAGGACGACTTGATTTCCTTTCTCACTGAGGCCTTGCTGAAGAAGAAAGATTAAACTGTTCATTTTAGCCATTGTCTTTTGCTTATTTTCATGCTTATGACAAGTGTCTGATTGCTTGTTTCTTTATCTGAACATTCCCATATATACAATCAGTGGCTTATCTCATCTTTTTGTGAGTTCATTGTTAACACTATGATATATGTTTTATGTGAATTTATTGCTCTGTTACTGTTTAGCTCTGATATTCTCTTTTGATTGATGACAAAAGGGGGAGTATTAAAATCTAACAAAATCTGAATCTGAAGTGATTACAGGACTCAGGGGGAGTAAATAAGAAACTGATTTTTGATCAAATCAGTTTAAGAGATCACCATCTGAAGGGGAGCTATCTATACTTTTATCTTTAAAACTCCTTTCAGATTTATGTATTTTAAACAAATTTGTCATCATTAAAAAAGGGGAGAATGTTGAGTCTCAAAAATATCATAAGAGAAAATATGATGTTTAAGACAACTCAATTCCCAAGTTTTAATGCTTAACAAATTTGAGTTAAAATATTTATCATACATACATATATGTTTTAATGATTTATCTGTGATTTCAGCAAGCCACTATGAGCCTACATAAAAAGACTAAGTGTTGAAGCTGTCTGAAGAAGCAGAACTCGTCTGAAGAGTTGAAGTTGTCTGAAGTAGCTCAACCCGTCTGAAGTATCAGTGCTGTCTGAAGTCTCACTTATGACGTGGCACTCTCTGCTGAAGCTTGTGAAGACTTTTCTGAACCTCTGCTGCACGTACCTTTTCAAACACGTTTATAGCAAGGAACACAGAGACCTTTCCTGGTGATTTTGAATTTCATACACCACTGAGGAAATCTCTGCAACGCAGCCTCTGCAACAACATTTGTAGCAGCCTTAATGCAAGAGAAACCTTGTATCGTGTCAGAGATATCAGAGCTCTCAGAAGCATGTCTCACAACGGATTAAATAGCATTTAATGCTATCTCTAAACGGTGGTATTTCAACGGATTAAAGTTTGGGTATAAATAGCCCTCTATGAAGACCATCAAGAGTGAAAAAAAACACAAAAAAAAAATCATTATACAAGAAAGCCAAGAGAAACATCACGCTGCAAGTTTTTACTCCGTAAAAACTCTCTGATAGAATTCTTTGTACACATTTGTATATCCTGAGCATACCTCAGTTTTTATTGTACATTGTATTGGTTTGAGCTTCAAACTTGGATAGTTTAAAAGCTTAAACCCCTTTCTTTGTAAACCTTGGTAGAGCCTGAAGAGGCTTGACAGAAAAGAATACTTGTGGTAGAGCCTGAAGAGGCTTGACAGAAAAGAATACTTGTGGTAGAGCCTGAAGAGGCTTGACAGAAAAGAATACTTGTTCGTGTCTGGAGAGACTGTACTCGTGGTGTCTGGAGAGACTGTACTCGTGGTGTCTGGAGAGACTGTACTCGTTGTGTCTGGAGAGACTGTACTCATATTCAAGTTTGTAATCTGAATATTCATATAGTGGAAATCCAGTGGTTGTTTGCCATTGGGACTGGACGTAGCTCACAGTGGTAGTGAGTGAACCAGGATAAATTCCTTGGCTAAGTTTTCTTACCCTTATCTCTTGTCAATTCTTTTTATACTAATCAAAGGGTTAGAGTAATTAATCTGATATATTATAAAGGCATAAAACATTGTTTTAAATCAGTATTTTTATACCGTCTGAAAACTTCAGACAGTCCTTTAAGAGCCTGTCTGAAATCGTGTTCTTAACACCTGTTTGCGAAAAGCTTTCAAAAATATTCAGAAACACTATTCAACCCCCCTTCTAGTGTTTCCCTGTGTTCCTACAGAACAGGATGAGGAAGAAGGTGATGGAATTTGACGAGATGGTTACTGGTTAGTAGGGGGTAGAAAATAATCACAGTCAAAGAGTAAGAACAGAGGAAGATAAACAGGAAGGGAGAAATCGAGAAAGATGGTGATCATGTGAAGCTTTTTAAAGTAGGATTTAATCTAAGCCATTTGAAATAATCTAATGGTCAATATTTAATGTTCTCATTTCTCACATTAACAAGTGTTCTTATGTGAAACGTCCCCTATATATATATATATATATATATATATATATTATAAGCAAAAATATATTAAAGAGAGAGTACAAGGGGTACTCCAACCCATACTACAAAGTAAAGACCCAAGAACTAACACATCAAAGGAAAACTACAAAATGATGTCCTGCATCCCAAATACAAAAAACACCGTAGGAATTAAATTCCTAGCCATAAAACAGAGCATATATATGTCTCTCAGTTCACCGAAAAATAAATATTAACTAAATGATGTGATAAAAAATAATTATTTTCATTCCAAATTTGACAAGATCTTGGCATGAAAAACTACCATATTTTCAATTTAAGATTAGATGCAGCTAATCTAATGTTTATTCTAACAAGTATATCATGCTTAAATCACTGATGTAGTGTCGTATTTTCATGGAAATGGAATCATGTACCTCTTATAAATCTCAGAAACTACGTGAAATTTTGATCATTATTTTCAACTAGTATGGTGACTCGTGCATTCGCACGGGAAAGATTTGGTTTTTTGTGATTATATGAAAAACAAATTGCACCATATTGTAGTTTTAATTTTGAAGAATCATAATAATACTTTGGCATACATGTTTACCAAATTGTTCATATTGGGAATAGTAGATAGCACTAAATAGTAACCCTCAAAATGATAGTATTTTAAAATAGAAATTCGATCACAATTTGCAACACTAATACAATAATAGTCCAAAATAATTAAACATTAAAAAAAACCTCTTTATAAACAACATTTCTTGTAGAAGAGCTGGTATTTCCATCTTCATCAAGAATCAATATTTTAAGACCTTTTCTTGACCTGACTCTGGAGACTGCAACATATAGTTGTCCATGTGTAAAAACTGGTTTTGGAAGAAAAGGGCCAACATGTGACAAAGACTGTCCTTGACTTTTATTAATGGTCATTCCAAAACAAAGAGTTATTGGAAATTGTCTTCTTTCAAATCTGAATGGAAATTTGGGATCAGAAGGGACCATATTCATTCTTGGAATATATATCTTGTCTCCAATATTTGTTCCAATGATAACTGTTGCACCTATAATATTCTTCCCTAATTCATTAACTATAAGTCTTGTACCATTACATAACCCTGCAGATTGATCAATGTTCCTTAGAAGCATAACTGGGACATTAGTTTTTAACTTCATTTTGTGATTTGGAATACCTGAACACTTGATATCATTCCAAAACTCTGTAGTGAACCATTCTCCCCTAATTTTGGAATCTTCATCTGATGAACATGCATTATCATAACTCAGATACTCAACAATATTACTAGGAATCATATTAAGTATGTAATCATTAATCATCTCTACAGCCTCCAAAGTTGGTGCCAATATAGCCCTATCTTCAAAATACCTACAAACATGTGTTAAAGCATAACGGTTAAAAATTTCATATTGGGTATAAATGGGAAAGTTTTAATATAATAGAGACAATTATACTTGTAATTGGACATATTATGAATCAAATCAGGATAATTGAATTTCACCAAATGCATCAATGAGTCTTCTGATTCCATGATTAATAAATCAGAAGGAATACTAATCTCATATTCTCCATCCTCATAATCCTCATGATCTCCATTTCCAATTTGTAGAATCCAATCAGCAAACTTTTTTATCTCAGCAACATCTTCCAATGTTTCTGCAGTTGTTAATCTCATATTTGTTGTTAATCTAAGGACTTTGCAATGATTCCATATCGGAGATGAGTTGACTATGGCATCAACTATATCCTGTCTATTACCTTTTGGAACAACAGGTAGAATCTGTCTGAAATCACCACCAAGGACAACAACCTTACCTCCAAATGGCTTGTCTGCATTCCCTATATTCACACTACTCATAATGTCTCTCAAAGTGCGATCAAAAGCCTCAAAACATATTTTTTTTCAGCATAGGAGCTTCATCCCAGATTATGAGACTTGTTTGCTGTAGTAGAGAAGCTCTCAAACTACCCATCTGAAGGGAATCAAGCATGTGGTCAGGGTGCAGCGGAAATAAATGGATTCCCTCCCTTGTTATAATCATTTTGCGAAAACACGAATCAAGGCATAAAAGGTATTAAAACGAAAGGTCGTACCTTATTAGGATTATGAACGAGGCAATAGCAGCCACGTCTCTAGTGGTGTCCACGCCAATAGCCGAACTAGGAAACCCTCCTCAGCTCTGCTAGTAGCCTTAGAAAGTAAGAAGCGATTCCTCATGTGTATATGGGGTAGTGCATCTCATGCTTTATTTATAGAGTGGTGGCTAGGGTTTTACCCCTTCACTCACTTAACCCTCACACTTATGGGCCTAGCCCATTATGTAATAATAATTCTAATTAAATTAAATTAGAATTATTATCATTTTCCTAGTGGCTTGTTGTATGCGTGTGACCCAATAGGATTTTAATATTTGGTTATGATATTAAAATAAAACCCCTTTTATATTTAATATCATAAATAGTGAGCGGTATCTAGCAACACATCACTATCCAAATATTGAGATTATCAATAACTTTGATAAATCCTATTTTATGATAATAATTTATATTATTTGTCCCTTTGTCCAAATATCTAATTGAACACGAGGGCATGGATTGTGTCAACCTTGTATAGTTCAATTTATATTTTCTTGATCCCCAAGTAGACTGTACAGAAAATAAATATCTCATATTTATCCTCCTGAGCATGGCCATGCATTTTGTAGTCTCACTTTATCAAGAGGCCTACAGATATAACTCCTATTACATAGGAGGGGCAAATCCCATCTAGGGCACTCACATTCCACCATATAATTTATTATATGTCCAAAAACCAACTTTATGATTACCCTGTTACAGGTAACGTTTGATGATAATTAAAACATATAATTCCTTATGTAGGAATCGTAGTGATTTCAGGTCGAAGGACTTCATATAACATTTATCAATTTAAGAAACGTTCATGACACTTATGTAACAACCCATGCAACATTCTTAAGGTGGGCCTGTCCAGTACACCATTACTCTTAATGTGTACCTATGTGAGCACATGATATCTCATATTCATGATCTGTGAGATGTGATCATCAATGAACTCATATACTAGTCTAAAAGCATCTTTGTCCTAAGATGATACTTGACTAGGGACTATTTAAGAATAGTTTTTCATAAGATCTCACGATCAAGTCATCTACTTGATTTCTTATGAAGTTTAAGCTTACTATTCTAAGGACAATAATTATATTCTAAAAGAATAAGTTTGCCTTTATAAAATAAAATGATACAAGTGATGGATGTTCATAAATATATAAGTCTCTAGTGCATATTCCTAACAATCTCCCACTTGCACTAGAGACATTCAAACATAACTCTTATGCCCAATGATCTAGTGTGCCCTTCATGCTTCTGTTGCACGAGGGGTTTAATGGGTTTGTAACAGGGACTGTTTCTTGCTTTGAATTTTTTTAGCTCACAGCGCCACCATACTAACAAAACATATAACCTGATTGCGATCTTCAATTATCTTTGTCGGTTTGGAAGCTAGCATCAGTGTAACCCTTTACAAGCAGCTCTTCCTCTCCTCCATATTTCAAGAATGAATCCTTAGTTCTTCTCAAGTACTTAAGGATGTTCTTGACTGTTGTCTAGTGACCTTCACCAAGATCAGACTGGTATCTGCTAGTCATGCTTAAAGCATATGATATTTCTGGTTAAGTACATAACATGGCAAACATGATAGATCCTATAGCGGATGCATAAGGAATCTTATTCATGCGACCTCTCTCTTCTTCACTGGAAGGAGAATGGGCCTTAGATAAGCTTATACCACGTGACATAGGCAAAGATCCCTTCTTAGAATCTTGCATATTAAACCGTTTTAACACTTTGTCTATGTATTTACTTTGACTTAGGCCAAGTAATCTTTAAGATCTATCTCTATAGATCCTGTCACCTAACATATAGGTCGCTTTGCCCAAATCTTTCATAGAAAAACAATTTCCTAACCAAGTCCTTACAGACTGAAGGGTAGGAATGTCATTTCCTATGAGGAGTATGTCATCTACATACAAAACCAGAAAAACAACTATATTGTCACTAACCATTTTGTAGACACAAGGTTCATCCTCATTCTTAATGAAACCACACTGCTTTAGAGCTTCATCAAAGATGAAGATTCCAGCTTCTAGAGCCTTGCTTTAATCCATAAATGGATCGTTGCAACTTGCATACCTTTAGGTATAACAAAACCTTCAGGTTGTATCACATACATATCTTCAAGAAGGCTTCCATTTAGGAAGGCTGTCTTGATATCCACTTTCCAGATTTCATAATCATGGTAAGTTGCAACAGCAAGCAAGATCCGAACATAGTTAAGCATGACAACTGGGAAAAAAAAGGTTTCATCATAGTCTATATTATGAATTTGCGTGAAACCCTTTAGCCACCAACTGTGCTTTAAAGGTACTTACATTACCATCCATGTCAGTTTTCCTCTTTGAAAACCCACTTGCACCCTATGGGTTTTATCCCTTCGGGTGGCTCAATCAAGGTCCATACCTTGTTAGTGTACATGGAATCCATTTCAGATCTCATGGCATCAAGCCATTTCTCAGATTCTGGACTCAAAAGAGCTTCTTGGTAGATCATTGGTTCACCTTGATCCATTAGCAATACATCCATTTCCTGAGACACAAGGAAACCATATCTCTCAGTTTGGTGACGTACCCTATCTGACCTACGCAAGTCTTGTGCTACTTGAGCAGGTGGCTCCACAACACTTTGTGATATCTGCTCTTGCTCCATCATTGGCTCATTGCTACTTTGTGGTACTTGAATTTCTTCAAGTTCTACTTTCCTCCCACTTATTTTCTTAGAGACAGATTCCTTCTCTAAGAATATAGCAGTCCTAGCGACAACCATTCTGCCTTTGCTAGGATTATGGAAGTAGTAACCCTCAGTTTCTTTCGGGTATCCCACAAATAAGCACTTATCTGATTTGGGTCCTAGCTTATCTGAAACTTGTTGTTTCTCATAAGCTTCACAGCCCCAAATCTTCATAAAAGACATATCAGGTCATTTCCTAGTCCATATCTCATATGGTGTCTTTATGATAGCCTTAGATGGAACACGGTTTAGTGTGAAGGCTACTGTTAACAAAGCATGACCCCAAAAGGAGTCGGGGAGATCAATGTGACTCATCATAGAACGAACCATATCTAATAGAGTTCGATTTCTCATTTCTGAAACTCCATGAAGGTGTTCCAGGAGGAGTGAGTTGAGATGTTATCCCACACTCTCTTAGATAGTCATCAAATTGTTGGCTCAAATATTCTCCACCTCGATCTCATCGAAGCGTTTTAATAGTCTTGCCAAGTTGGTTTTATACTTCATTCTTGAATTCCTTGAACTCTTCAAAGGACTCAGATATGTGTTTCATCAGATACACAAATCCATATCTACTGAAATCATCAGTAAAAGTGATGAAGTATTGAAAACCTCCTCTAGCCATCGTTCTCATGGGCCCACATACATCACTATGTATGAAACCAAGAAGATCACCGACCCTTTCACCTTTTCTCGTGAATGGGGTTTTGGTCATCTTCCCCAATAAACAACATTCACATGTCTCAATTGATTCAAAATCAAATGAGTCCAAATAACCATCTTGGTGGAGTTTGGATATGCGTTTCTCATTTATGTGGCCCAAGCGAAAATGCCAAAGATAAGTTGGGTTCAAATCATTTGCTTTGACCCTCTTAGTACTTATGTTATAGATAGGCACTTCAAAGTCAAGAACATATAGTCCACTGTTCAACTTTGCACAACCATAAAACATATCATTAAAATAAAATGAACAACTATTGTTCTTTATTATGAATGAAAAACCACTCTTGTCCAAACAAGAAACGGAAATAATATTCCCATTAATGGAAGGCACAAAATAACATTTATTTAGTTCAATAACTAGTCCAGTTGGCAAAGTTAAATAATAGGTTCCTACGGCTAAGCCAGCAACTCTTGCTCCATTTCCCACACATAGGTAGACTTTTCCTTTAGCCAATTGACCTATTCCTTTTAGATCCTACACATTCACACAAATGTGAGATCCACATCCGGTATCCAATACCCAAGGTGCAGTAGTAGGTAAATTGACTTCTACAATATAAATACTTGAAGCGGAAGTCTCACTTCCCTTCTTGATCACCTCCAGGTACTTTACACAGTTTCCAATGTCCTAATTTGGCCACAGTGGAAACATTTTCCTTCCTTAGCTATCCCGCCATAGGCTTCAAATCAGAGGTACTAGGCTTATTCTTGCCTTTGTCCTTTGGTTTGAAATAGGGTTTCTTGAACTTCTTCTTGCCCTTTCCCTTTCCAGGTTGGACCATCAATATGGCCTTCCTTTACCTTTATTAATGTTTTGCTCAGCTGTTCTCAACATGCTTAGCAATTCTGGCAGTAGTTTGTCAAATTCATTCATGTTATAGTTCATGAAGAATTGACTATAGCTGTCTAGCAACGATTGCAGGACAAGATCAGTGGCCAACTCTTGGCCTAATGGGAATCCAAGCCTTTCTAGGTTTTCAATATACCCAATTGTTTTGAGTACATGAGCACCAACATGGGTTCCCTCTGCCAGTCTACATTGATAAAGTGCTTATGAGACTTCAAATCATTCAAGCCTAGCTTGTCCTTGATAAAGTATCTTTAAGTGTACAATCATATTGTACACCTCCATGTTCTCATGCTATTTTCAGCATCCATGGTAGCAAGCATTAGGCAACCTACATCGAGAGTAACATCCAGATGCTTTCTAAAAGCATCCTTGTCAGCTTTCGAAGTATTTGCAGCGGGTGTTTCAGGAATAGGCCCTTCCAGGACATACAACCTTTCCTAAGGACAATCCTTAGGTCTTATACCAATCTAGAAAGTTAATTCCAGACAGTTTGTCCTTCTCAAGGACAGATGACAATAAAAGTTACTTGTTGTGCTCGTTGCTATGCACGTAAGTATCATATAACAAACATATTTAATAAGGTCTTTAAATAAATATGTCTCCCACTATTTTGATTCAAAACAAGTACCCTCAATATAAAGAATCAGAAAATCCCATCACTAGATTTCATAGTGGGCCAAGATCCATATTTCACCTAATTTTAAGTCAGCTTTGGCTGATAGCTTAAGAAAAGGTTATTTAGGTAGGAACATGCTTTTCAATTGCATCTCATACAACTCTTGGATAGTTAGGTGAATAACTCTTATTCTAATTCATCTTATGAATTAATGCCTAACTTAGTGCCTCTAGGTTCTTCAATCCTATTGAATATACCTAGCTAAGTCAAAACCCAATGGTTGACAATAGATAAATGTACCCTGCTTTGGTAGACCCACATTTATTTCATCGCGCCTCACTAAAATAGATAAATGTACCCTGCTTTGGCAAACCCACATTTAATCGATTCAAGCCTAGACGAGTGCCATACATTGGAAGGCAAAACATGATTTAATATTTGTGCCTCTAGGTTTTTTTTTTCAATCATATTGAATGTACCCAATCAAAGACCAATGGTTGACAATCGGATATTACTTTTATCTTATCGTGTCTCACTAGAATAGATAAATGTACCCTGCTTTGGCAGACCCACATTTAATCGATTCTAGTCTTGACGTGTGTCATTCATTGGAAGGCAAAACAGGCATTGAGGGATTTGATCGCTTTAATTTTTATTCGTTGTCAAACCTTTTAACATACAAGCATGAATCTCATACAAACACACATGATATGGTTATGGTCTCCTAAAATTCCAATACAAAATTACATCACATATAATCTTGAAGTCTCCATCCACATGTCTCCACATGCTCCTTTGACTCCATGCTCTTTCCGGTTACATTACATAATAAAAAAGAAACCTCCTTTTAACATACGAGGGGATAGAGATGAGATGAGAACAGAATTACAAGAGGAATGTTTAGAGGTAAGGCACGGCACGCAGGTCGTATTTAAATTAAAACAACTAAGGTCATAACCAACCATCATGCGAATTCAACATCCGTTGATTGTAAAACGACTGATATAATAAGATGTATATATATTAAGCGAGGTTTGATTACGCGCATACAAAATAAAACATTACACAGTGTATCAAAACAAAAACTGGATTTGATAAACACTCAACCAATCATCAATAAGTGCCTCGCATCAAACGAATACTTCACGAACCGATAAACGAGTAAGTCCCTCGAATCATTTAAATACGCTCTTGTCAGCAAATTGATAAGAGGCATGTTTATTGCAGCCAATATTTGAGTCGAGACAAGGTTTCAACAATTGAACCCTTTGACGCCCAAGACATGAACTCTTTCATGTTCCATGGGACCCTCCAACATTAGAACATATAAACATATATACATCGCACATGAAACAATCAATAAAGGGAATAAAATAAACTGATTCTGAAAGCTACGCTTCGCTTGCGCTTTACCTGCACTTCATCTGCGCTACAGCGTAGGTGAAGTGCAAGTATCAGAATCAAAATACGTAAATTGCGCTTCAGTCTGCGCTGCAGCGCAGGTTGCAGCTCAGATATCAGTGCTACGTTTTTCAGCAGAAAAACAACAAAAAAACATAATCTTCACATGATTAAAAGCCTAAAACGTGTTTATCGCAAACCAAAGCTCTGATACTAATTGAAATGAATCAAGCATGTGGTCAGGGTGCAGCGGAAATAAATGGATTCCCTCCCTTGTTATAATCGTCTTGCGAAAACACGAATCAAGGCATAAAAGGTATTCAAACAAAAGGTCGTACCTTATTAGGATTATGAACGAAGCAATAGCAGCCACGTCTCTAGTGGTGTCCACGCCAACAGCCGAACTAGGAAACCCTCCTCAGCTCTGCTAGTAGCCTTAGAAAGTAAGAAGCGATTGCTCATGTGTATATGGGGTAGTGCATCTCATGCTCTATTTATAGAGTGGTGGCTAGGGTTTTACCCATTCACTCACTTAACCCTCACACTTATGGGCCTAGCCCATTATGTAATAATAATTCTAATTAAATTAAATTAGAATTATTATCCTTTTCCTAGTGGCTTGTTGTATGCGTGTGACCAATAGGATTTTAATATTTGGTTATGATATTAAAATAAAACCCCTTTTATATTTAATATCATAAATAGTGAGTGGTATCTAGCAACACATCACTATCCAAATATTGAGATTATCAATAACTTTGATAAATCCTATTTTATGATAATAATTTATATTATTTGTCCCTTTGTCCAAATATCTAATTGAACACAAGGGCATGGATTGTGTCAACCTTGTATAGTTCAATTTATATTTTCGTGATCCCCAAGTAGACTGTACAGAAAATAAATATCTCATATTTATCCTCCTGAGCATGGCCATGCATTTTGCAGTCTCACTTTATCAAGAGGCCTACAGATATAACTCCTGTTACATAGGAGGGGCAAATCCCATCTAGGGCACTCACATTCCACCACATAATTTATTATATGTCCAAAAACCAACTTTATGATTACCCTGTCAAAGGTAACGTTTGATGATAATTAAAACATATAATTCCTTATGTAGGAATCGTAGTGATTTCAGGTCGAAGGACTTCATATAACATTTATCAATTTAAGAAACGTTCATGACACTTATGTAACAACCCATGCAACGTTCTTAAGGTGGGTCTGTCCAGTACACCATTACTCTTAATGTGTACCTATGTGAGCACATGATATCTCATATCCATGATCTGTGAGATGTGATCATCAATGAACTCACATACTAGTCTAAATGCATCTTTGTCCTAAGATGATACTTGACTAGGGACTATTTAAGAATAGTTCTTCATAAGATCTCACGATCAAGTCATCTACTTGATTTCTTATGAAGTTTAAGCTTACTATTCTAAGGACAATAATTATATTCTAAAAGAATAAGTTTGCCTTTATAAAATAACATGATACAAGTGATGGATGTTCATAAATATATAAGTCTCTAGTGCATATTCCTAACACCATCTTAATGTTGCAAGTAGATGTGTCATTTGCAATCAGAGGAATGCAAAATCTGGAGTGAACAGTCCTTCCTCCAGGCAGCAGTAAGGATGCTATACCGTTGGAAGCAACATTTAAGACTATCAATCCTTTGGAACGCAGCCCAGTAGACAAAGTAGTCCAAAGAAAAGTCTTCCCTGTCCCACCATGACCATATAGGAAATAGAATCCACCAGAATTTTTCATCACAGAATTCATAATTTGGTCATAAACGTTCTTCTGTTCAGTTGTCATCTTCTTCACCAGCTCTTGGTTCTTTGCAGCTAATTCTGATTTGTTATAATTGAGTTCATCAACAATGAACCGATTTTCAAAACTCACAACTTCATCATACTGTGGATATGGTAAAGACTTGTAATCTCTCAGAGATCTACCATTCAATTGCATTAACTTTTCTATTTCTATGAGGCACAAATTCTGCAAGTCATCATCATCAATTGTAAGACCTGTTCATAATTGCAGAATTGATGTTTTATCAGTTGACTTCAACAATAGTTAGAATAGTTTATTATTGATAAAAGTAACAACTGCTAAGTTTAAAAATTTAGAAGTGTAAATTTTGTACCTGGAAGATTCATGGATCTTCTTTTGTCATATAAAATACCATCAGCTAATATTTTCCATGTGCTATTCCAAACATCATCTGGTTTGTTGATTGTGTTCATCAATAACATAGTGACAAATAGTCTCCTTAATTGATTTCCTGATGCTAATTCATTAGGCTCTTTGATTTCTTCTATGTACTCTCTATCATTAGTTAGGAGTCCTAATGCCTTACATGCTTCCTCATATGAATTGTAAGTCACCCCATTAACTGTTCTAATACTGTCAAAACTGGTGCATCCTTTCTATACAGTTAGTAAAATTCTCATGTAATAAAGCTCACCAATGCTAGGAGGAATATAATTTAGCCTACCTTTAACATAACTCTTCTTCCTTAAGGTCCATTTCCTTTTTCTCATATTATATACAAATCTGGATGGAAACTCTGCATATGTAAGATCTCTACCCTCAGCATATTCTATATTAGCTGCAAACCATGAGAGAAACATTGTATCCAATTCTCTATTTTTAGCCTATAAACAGGTGGCCATCTATAATGGTTATCAAAACCAAAGGTCCTCCATACAGCTTCACATGGTGACAGATATCTACAATCATAGAACTCTCTGATTTCATTTGTTCCTCTTTCCTGATCTGCATGATTCTCCTTATTTGAAATTTGAACAGTAACTCTGCCAGGTCCTTTGTTCACATATTTGAACAAATATTTGGTGGAATTGGACTTGTTGCAATATTCCACATTCACATGACCTTCATATCTCATTAGCAGTTGAGGGTTGTAAGGAACAACATTTCTGCTATCCATCTGGAGTCCTTTTTTCGTAATGCTAATTCCTGTGTTCCTTCTCTTGTACACTGGATATCCATCTTCATCTATAAATGTTAAGTTTTGAAACTTTTTGGGGAAAAATTTGGAACACTTTCCATCTTTCATGCAAGGAGATGACTTATTCACATTACCGCATGGTCCATGCATCATGTAATTTGCCACAACTGATGATAACTTGGGATATAAATTGGAATCAGGAAGCTCAGCAGAGATCACCATGTTTATATAATCTGCTGTTTTCAACTTAAAATCTCCACTTAACCACAATAATATATGAGCATGTAGAAGGCCTCTTTTTTGGAATTCAACAGTGTACATTCCTAAAAAAAATTAAAAATAACTCAGACCACATGGAAAATAATAATAATGCAAATCTAATAGGTATGTTATAATATATCAGATACCATACCTGCATCACACTTTCCAAAAATCTCCTTTTTAAAATCATTCATGAGCTCATCAAGTTTCATTTTGAAAAAACGTGATATAATATCAGGACGATCATCTGCTCTCTGACCCCTTTCTGAAACAAAAGTCTTAATTTCTTTCCAATTAGAATTGCAAGTTATTGTTATGAACAAAACAGGATAACCAAATCTCTTACATGTTGCCATAGCATCCTATCACTTATTGAACATGTATCTCATACTTCCTGTAAATGATGTTGGAAGAATAATTCTCTTCCCTGCAGATGAAGGATTAACATCTCCCCTACAAACTGCTTCTTCTAATCCGCTGAAAACCTCTGATCTAAGCTCTTTTTGATGCAATCTTATGTACAACAATCTTTGAGATTCTATCATTGTATATGTATCCACAACAAACTGTTGGAAAAGCCTTCCAGAATTCACAATATTACCAAACTCAATATCCCTCTCTTGCAAACGAAATTGAATGAATTCTTTAAGACTGACTCTTCCTCTCTTTCTATTTTCATTGTCTAAAATGGAATCACGAAGAGGAATTTCCTCATGAAATCCATCCTCTCCATGAGGAAATAATAGTGGATATTGCAGGGGAATGAATGATGGATGAGTTTTTGGTATTCTATTCAATTCCCCATCCACAGATTTAACAATAATATCTCTACCACCATCCATGCTACAGAAATCACCAACAATTAAAGCTGCTACTTCATCACATGATGACATGTTATAAGTCCTTGCATCTTTGCTCCTACTTCTAAATAACCTAAGGTAAAAGTTAGTTCCATTCTGTTGATCCACAAAATCTGTAACTCTCCTAAAACTTTTAGCAAGTTCATTGTATTCATCAATCATCTTTGTCATGTCTTCAATCAATTTACTGTCCAGAAGTTCTGAATTACTTTTTTTGCTGTTAAAAATGTAATAATAGTACAAATTATAATTTAACTCAATTTAGATATAATTTACTAAAGTTTAAAATCTGTAGTAGAAATAAAGTAAAATATACCTAAAGTGCTTTTTTCTATTAGAAGTCTCATTCTGTGTATCATATATATATATATATATAATTGAGCAAACTTGGGAACACTACCTTCTGCAGGAAGCAAGCTACCTATCCTATGAAAATTTTGTCCACTCAGAATGAATTGAGGTGGACCTCCTCCATCATATACTCCTGAATCTATTTTTCCACCAATAGATGTGAAAGAAAAAACACTATTATGAGCTCTGATGTTCTCCTTAAAATGATGAGACTTCGGATGTCTGCCAGACATTAAATCATATAACAAAGGAGGAGGCTTCTGCAGATATGGCAACTCCACCTTTCCCTTCATGAAACAGATAGAAAATTATGGGTCCAATGAATTGTAATACTTCTCAGACCTTTCTTCATACCAGACAATAGCATTACAATACTTGCAGACGCATGATGCTTCTCCAAAATATAAAACATCTAAAATAGAATAGAATAGTTGTTTACAATGGTATTAACATAATGTCTGACTATAAATTGAAAGTATAATAATACCTTCGGCTTCTCCTTTTGCATGAACAATTGATGAAAAGTTATTTTCTGCATTGTTACTGTCTCCATCAATTTCTGTTCAATTAAATTACAATGACTTTAAATAAATGACTTATCAGATGCCATATCAGATGAAACTCCATGGAAAAATAATTTATGAAAAAAAATTACTTTAAATAAAAGGGATTTTTGATGACATACCAGATGCCATATCAGATGAAACTCCATTGGTAGATGTTTTCTGCCTATTCGAATCATCATGAAAGACAATTGGATTAGCTGCAATAGATCTAATTATATTCCTTGGCTGAGTAACACGTTTTCTCAATTCAGTGGGTAATGAAGGATTTATAACTTCAGACAGAGGAGTATTATCACAGGATATTCCTTCATTATTAGTAGGATCTGGTGTAGAGAACTCTGTAACAGATGTACCAATATTGAAGTTAGTCTTAGTCTTCTTCCTTTGTGTATGAACATGCGACACATCTCTGTTTGATATGGAAGACAACGGAGTCCTTGTCATGATATCACTTACAGTTCGAACATTAACATTCAACTGAGAACGGTATACTCTATTTTCATCTAAAAAAACAAAGTAAATCATACCATTGAACAACTTATCAAAAATTAATTAAAATAAAGGTATCGTAAACTTGCAAACATTATCTGCATACCTGCAAATTCGAAATTCGACTTTCTCTTTTTTACATCTATGATTTTTTTCCTTCATCTTCTTGCCTCGGCTGCTTGTAGTTTACGGTCCATTCTTACTCAAAAATGGAGTAATAGAACTATGCCAAAATGATGGTAGGAAAGTGAACTGATACAACTCAGTAAAAGCAGCTCTTCACCTACTCCAAAAATTAAATTCCTTATTTGTTATAGATTACATAAAATTTTAGCGGCAAACTTTAAATTTAAGACACTCAACCAAATGAGTCTATTAATTTTTCCTACAAACATCTCTTTGGATAAAAATCTGCCTCATGTAAGTATTTATTAATTGTCATAAATGTGGTTATAAGTCTTACTTCTTATGGTGGGGAATATTTTTTTGATCCAAATAGTCTATATATATTAATATTATGTAATTTCCTTAACATTTAATGTCAAATATAATTTATAGTTCTAAGTATTATATCCTAAAATTTCAGTATGAGATTGAAATTACTCCTTTTTTAATAAACTATTACCTAATTAAGGTAAAAGTGAAACTTATTGTTTTAAATTTGACCCTAAACCTGAATACATATATTTCCTTAATTAGGTTTGTTAATAGATTTCAAATAGAAGACCAATTTGCAAAACAACTCATTGCATTAAAAATCCCATTATTTCATTTCAAAGTTGGATTAGCAATATGTTTTTGTTTCTCTGTGAACTAACGCGTAATGAAAGGAAAAATAACAAACAATATAATCTTAAAATATACCACATTAATAAGACTTAAATGTGCAAGTTTAATTCAGAATACTGCATAAATTGTTCTTCATACGTTGGGCTTATGGAACACCCACCAAAAAACTTCCAAAACTACAAAATATGTTAACTTAAATAACAGACACCCTTAATTCATAACGGTTTCCTAAAAAATGAAACTAAACAACATTCCCCACTTGAATCTGCAACTCTCTGCAGAACTGGTACCATCCCTTGCCAAGATACCGCTCGTTTCTCCTTCTTTTATTCTTCCTCAAAATACTTGCATGCATACGAAGTCCACCATCACCCAGAAGGTCCAACCATCGCTGACGACGTTCAAACATAATTTCCACAACATGAGCAGGAATAAGCTGCAAAATGGAAGCAGGAAACAGGATTATAATTCAATGTATTCAACAGAAAAATGATAATCAATCCACAATAAAAAAGGGTATATAGTAAAGCATCAAACCAGAGGATTATCCCCAGAAACAAATGTTGCTGCAGCTGTGACAGTCCATCCAACAACATCAGCATTTTCAATATTCTGATTTTGAGCAGGTTGTGCATTTGGTGTAGCATTAGGAGGGGGAGGCACCACAACAACATGTTGTGCATCTACAGCAACATTAGGAGGGGGAGGCACCACAACATCACGTTGTGCATCTGCAGCAGCATTAGGAGCGGGAGGGACCACAACTGCAGGGGGTTCATAATGCAGAATAGGATACTCAACTTCGACAGAGTTAGAATCCATGATTTGGATATCAAAACTCCTATTGCCATTGTACCTAAAATGAACGAAATGGGTTCTGTCCAAACCATAAAATTGGGCCATCTGACGAACCCCATCTGTAAGTAATCCTATATTTACATGGTTCCTAACCCAACAGTTATGAAAATTTCCAGCACGGTCTCTAAATGTTACTTACCGATTCAGAATGTCATCAACCCAATGCACATAGAATTCTCTATTAATGATCATTCTACTCTGTAAAAAATCATGTTAAAAGAATAAACACATTACTTCTTTTCTACTCTTGCAGGTTTTTAATTTTAGAGAACAAAATACAATTCCATCAGAAAAAGGGAAAAAAAGTATATATTTAGAAAAAAATTTATGAATACCTGGTTGGGACCCAAATTGGCCGTAAACGTTTCCCACCTTACAATGATATACTCAATCATCTCGTCATCCATCCTGTTAAGAGAAAACAAGAAACTTTTTTTTCAAAAAAGCTACTTTGAAAATGAATGCAAATCGTAATATTGGAGAAATTTGCATCAGGGATACATTCATTCTAAAAAACAGAGCACTATGCAAGGAGATGGTTCATTAATAGAATATTTTGACCTCAAACAACACATGCAAAAACCCATTTATCAAGCTTTAAATCTAACGATATGGAGTTCAGAAACCAGAAAAGGAACGGAAAATAAGGAAAGATTATTGAAATTAAATTCTTCTCATCAGTGGTACCTTTAGTTCGTTGAGGGAAACAACAATCTTTCTGGATGAGCTTTCACTCGTCTTCTCAGCAACGCCTTCTTGTCTTCTGAACTTTCAGATATCAATTTGTGTTGAGTTACATTGCAACCGGTTTCTGCTTCACTGTTATTTATAATAGGCTTGAGAATATAGAAAGTTTCTTGAGATTTGAGTCTCTTAATATGATTATGAAAAGACATCCACAGGGAAGGAATAGTCACGGCTTCTCACTTTAGATTTTGAAAATCTAATAGATACAACTATCAGATAAATGTTTCCACTTTCAGTTTCATTAATGACTTCATATTAATATTTTCTACCAAAAACAGAGGATAGCATATGTAAACAGATTAAAGAAAAATAGTAGAATGCAAATCACTTTAAAAAAAATAATTAATGGAATTTTAAATAAAAAAATTCATTAATTGTTAAATTAAAATTTAATATAGTTTATTTATTATTTTAAAATAACTTTCATAATTAAAATAAAAATTTTTTAACCTAAATTCTAAATTTGAACTAAATTTATCTAATTTTTATTTTAAAAAACTGACATAACTTTCACACATTTTTTAAATCCAAAATTTGCACATAATATTTATAAAATATTTTTTTATAATGTTTATACATTATTTGTTTCAAATTATATTGTCATGTAAATAATGATTATATTATAAATTTGAAAAAAAAATAATAAAAAAGTGTTTTGTAAAACAATAAATCAAATGTAATTATTTTACTTTTATTCTATCAAAATTTTTGTCTCATATTAGATGAAAAAAAAGTTGACATAAGATGTAATACAAATTTAACTTTTTTTGTTATAGAAATTTATTTTATAACACCAATCTATTTATCTATATTTAAAACAATGATAAAAGTTTAATTACATCATGGGATGAATATTAGATTTTAATGAATTATTTGCAGAAATAAAACTTACATAATTGTAAATTCCCATTAAACTTTGTTATAAGAAATTATGAAAGGTTAAATGAAATATGTATCAGACAGATTATTTTTCAAAATACTTTAA
The DNA here is from genome assembly GCA_026901365.1 of Sesbania bispinosa. Classification (NCBI taxonomy): domain Eukaryota; kingdom Viridiplantae; phylum Streptophyta; class Magnoliopsida; order Fabales; family Fabaceae; genus Sesbania; species Sesbania bispinosa. The sequence goes on along the minus strand of QLOH01000927.1, from coordinate 106,243 downwards.
TTAAAATACCATTAGTTAAACTACAAATGGTACATAATCCTATATAAAATGATATTTTAGCATTTTAAAACACAAATCTATTCATCTAAAATTACAAAAATGATAAAAGTTTAATTAAATCATGGGATCAATATTAGATTTTAATAAATAATTTACAGAAATAAAACTTTTATAATTGTAAATTTACATTAAACTTTGTTATAAGGAATTATCAAAGGTTAAATTAAATATATATCATACGGATTATTTTTTAAAATACTGTAATTAAAATACCATTAGTTGAACTACAAATAGTACATAATCCTATATAAAATGATATTTTAGAATTTTAAAACACAAATCTAATCATCTGAAATTACAAAAGTGAAAAAAGTTTAATAAAATCCTGGGATCAATATTAGATTTTAATAAATAATTTGCAGAAATAAAACTTATATAATTGTAAATTCTCATTAAACTTTGTTATAGGGAATTATCAAAGGTTAAATTAAATATATATCATACGAATTTTTTTTCAAAATGCTTTAATTAAAATACCATTAGTTGAACTACAAATAGTACATAATCCCATATAAAATGACATTTTCGCATTTTAAAATACAAATCTAATTATTTGAAATGAGCGGTAATTGTTCAACATACTAATTCTTCAAAAATTGCATAATGTCAATACACCACTTACAATAAAATTAAATTAAAAAAGAAATCATAAACACAGATGTCCATTCAGAATTACACCATAAATGTGTACAATCCATGTAAGTTAATCAATTCATTTTTTCCTTCTTCACTTCCTTCAACTTAAAGTCAACCTATTGAAAATCAGCCAACTTTGGTAATTTGCTGCTAGATGATTGAGTCCCAACATCCTCAACTATTGAAATGACTTCTACATTTTCACGTAGTCTTTTTCCAACTTCCTTTCTAGTAGGGGTTTCTCCAACAGAAATTTGGCTCAAATCCTGCAAGAAGTTAACAGATAAAAAATTATTAAATAGAATTCGAAACTGAGAAATAATTACAGATCAAATAGATACCTTCATCTCCAAATGTCCATACCTTTAAATTATCATCAGCTTTAACAAATTCTTCACACTTGTCAAGAACATTGACATACGAACAATTCTAAAAAATTAAATGTATATATGAAATGAATAATTGTCATTCTTTCCTTCCAATGAGCTGGAACGTATATTAAAAAATACTCACCTCAGTATTATTATCAGCAAATTCTGAATCACGTTCATTGTCATATTCTATAAAGTCCTGCAATGGGTCCAATCATCATGACTGTCACTTAATAAAATCGTGCGTTTAAACTTAACCTTAAAATCAGAATAAATGCACAATTGATTTTTATCTAACCTGTATTCCATGCATTTTCTGAAATTTTTCAATAACCTCAACCTCATCAGTCATGGCCTTTATGTTAAAAGTATGTTTAAATTTATTATTTCCTCCACCACCCTCAACTTTAAAAAGGAAAAATTTATCAACTAACAGATCAATATCATGAGGCAATTCATCATCTAACCCAACCTATATATTTAAAAAAGGAGTATTCAAAACATGAACAAAGTATTTGATATAACAATGTGCTGTTGAAAACAGAAATTTGAATAAAATAGTTTTTTAAACCTGATTCAACTTAGTGAAATCTGTAACTGACTTCCCAAAGTGTTTCACAACCACTCTATCAAACATGACAAAGTTGGTGGAACCAGATGCATCAATGACATTCAAATTGATCATGTACCTTACAATAAGATCATTTAGCAAATAAGGCAAAAGATATACTTAAGTGAAAACAATTATGTACAAAAATTGAGAAATAATTAATTATAAATGGTATTTATTATGTACCTCCGAACAGGAATCACAATCCGCATACAATTTTTGCCTTCACAGAACCATTTTCCTCCAATATCTTGCACCTTTTTGAAGCAATGAGTACATGATTCATAGAACCATCCTCTTGCCAAATCAATTTCAATGACCTTAGCCATCACAGAAGTTTGAAACTTTTGTGTAGGAAAGTACAATGAAAATCAACAGAATCCAAATTGCAAATAGCACAGAAAACATTCTGAAAAAAAAAATTACTTCAGAACTTTCAACAATTTCAGCAATTGTCATCCTTTGTGTTTGTAGCACATCATCAGTCACAGAAATGTTACTATCAGTAGAAGGCTGATTGAGTAGTTGGGTGATTGAAATGTCAGAAGCATCCAACCTATCAATAGAATATATGTAAATATAAAATACAACTCTTACAAACAGTTTTACTGATATAAGAATCCATTGCTCAAAAAACTCTCACTGTGATCGATAAGTCTGAACTTCTTTTGTGTCAGCATTCAACAACATTTTCGTTGTTTAATAATAAGAGCAGATTCCAACATTTCCTACACATAAAGCAAATAAACAAACATAACCATACGAAACTGCAGAGCACTAATATAAAATGAAAAGTATTAGAATATACCATTGAAAATCCTTATCAAAAAAAACTGCAGAATGACAATAACAGCACTGCCATTTACAGGTTATTTACTCATATACTCTTCCAAATCTTCAGCATAGTGATTCCACAAAGTACAACTCATCTGATTTTTCCTAAAATACAATTGTAAACAGTTAGTACCCCAAAAAAAGAATACATAATGTACATTAAAAATTAGAATAAATTACTCTAAATCTTCCAAAACCAATTCTATGCGCTTTGTTGTGTTGTTATTCTTTGAATTCACTTTAATCTCATCTTTCTGCACAATATGACCTATAACATCTGCATACAGATAAAAATACATATAATAAGTTCATAAATTACACAACACACAACATGTAAAAATAAAATATGTCATGAATGTTACCCATTAATAAGTTGGTAGGACGCCCATCATTAATATGATCGAAATGAACAAATTGATAAGCATTTATAGGAAAACTTTCACAATTTATCTGTTGAACCCTTGTATTTGCCATAAAACTCAATTTGAACTTATGAGAAGTAGTCTTAAATCTTCCCTCATTATGAGCAACCATAATATTCTGGATAAGATAACACGACCCTTCTTTGAATTCATTCTCAAAAGTAGCCATTAAAGCTTTTTTAATAATACAGTGCATCCGAGTACCCTGAAAAAACAGAGGACAATTAACCTGACATGTTAAAAAATGAAAATGATTAAACAACATGAAACCCACCTTTTCATCAAGAAAAACCATCTCAATACTGTTTTTAATACTTGGATCTTCAAAATCTGTTCCGTTCCATAATCTAATTACTTTCACCCTAATTTTCCAATCTACTCTACCACTCACAATCTCAGATAATGATATTATTCTGCGAGACATGCTAAACCTAATCCTAAACCAAATGCAGAAATGAGATAGGGAGTAAAAAGCACTGAGAAAAAACAAAACAGTGGAAACTCACTATACGTATATATAGCATCAAAAGAATGTCTAATAGACTACTCCAAGTAAAGAAATTTATGGAGAAAAACAGTATATTAACTACAATCAAAACATGCATTACAAAGTCCGGGGCAAAACGATTTAATTTTACTCCATATCTCTATAAAATTTTCATTTCCAAAAACAATAAGCAACACCACTATAATCAATGTTCCAAAGTAGGTCAAAAATCGCAAAAAAGAGGGGAATAAGACTTATCTGACTAAAATTCGAAAAATCGGTTGATAAATCGCAGAATAACTCTTTTCCTCAGCTAAACAACCACCCACAACCAACTAATTTCAGCTTATGACCCACAAAAAATCGTCGAAATTACGAACCCGGAGCGACATTGAACCTCGAGAATGAAAAGAAAGTAAATAAGCTGGAACAAATGAGTATACTCAGTTTGCCTAAAAACAGGGCTGCCTAAAAAACCAAAATCACTATCACACCATTTAAAACCCACTACTTTTTTGGACCATAAAAATAAGACTAACCCACTTTTTTTTTTCCAGTGCATAAAAAACCACAAACCCACTATGAAAGCATTTAAAACCCACTACTTATAATTTTTTTTTTCAATTTCAAATTATTTTAATCTAGTTTTTTCCTAAAATAGAAAGTCTCTAACTTGAAATGCATAGCTAAGATTGCATATGGTAGTGCCACCTCAGCAGACTTTGCAGTTTACTATTGTCTTTTATTTATACTATAGATTAGGTAGAATGCTAAATATATAATAGGTTTAATTATGTTTTTGTTCCTTGAAATATCACGTTTTTTTCATTTGGTCTCAATTTTTTTTTCAAATAGTCCTCCAAAAATGAATTTTTTTCTCAATTGGTCCCTCTGATTTTTTACTATAAAGTGCTGATGTGACACCGTAAACAGAGGGACCGTTTAGAAAAATTATGATATTTTCGGTGACTAATTTGAAAATCGTGATGTTTTATAGAGACTAATTTGAAAATCGTGATAATTTAGAGGGACCATTTGGAAAAAAAATAATTGTAGAAAAATGGAGGGACCGTTTAGAAAAAAAATCATTTTTGGAGGATTGTTTTGAAAAAATAAAAATGGGAGACTAAATGAGAAAATCGTGATATTTTGAGAGACAAAATAACATAACTAAACCTAAATAATAAAACATAAGCCATAATTAAATTTAACTGTTCTAGTTTCCAATCATGTATTTTGCTTTTCAGTTCCTCAAAAGGAAAGGAAAAGTTCAAGACTCACAAGATTTGGAACAGAATTTTTGTAAAAGGAAATATCCAATTCTTAAGTTGTAGAAAAGGAATCAAATTCTGTTAAGAAAAGGAAAAGAAGTTAAGATAGGGAAGGAAATTAAAGCTCAGGTTTCCTTTATTTAAAGTTTACGCACCTGACTCTCACCATGTAATACTAGGATTGAATCAAGCAACCTCCTAGAAGACCTATTCTAAACAAAAAGGAATTATTCTCAACAAATGTAAACCCCATCACAAATTCTTGTCACGCAGCCATTTTGTTTATATAAAAAGGGATTGAACCATAGTTCTTTCATTCATTCAATCCATTTCCATAACTTAATTTTAGCAATAGAAAAATCTCAAGTTAAAGAGAGAAGAGAAGCCAATGGAAACCAATGCTGCTGGTGGAGCTACTAGCAATCGATTGTATGAGGATTTTGAACCTTACTGCAAATGGCTTACAAAGGATGGACAAAAGACTCTTGAAATTGATTTGAAAGGTATTAAAATCCCTTGCTTACATATTCTCCTTTGGATGACATTTTAATTACAAATTATGTTTTTAAGAGTCAATTTTATTATTATTATCCATTAAAATTAGAGGTGATAGAAAGCTTTTTATGGACAATGAGATATGAAGTTTGTCTCTAAATATTAACACCTTTTATTTTTTTAATGACAACAAACTTAAGAATTTCATAAACTTTTTTATTATAAAAATTTAGAGTGAAGGATGGTGATCCTCAGTCCAAGGCATGGAAAGCCTTCTTAGAACCTGTGATCTGTCACCCTGTTTTACTCCACTCGACCAACTCCTTGAGATTAGAATTTCATAATTCGATCCAACTAAAAATTATAGAAAGATCAAAACAAAATAGTAATCAAAAGCACCACACTAAAGATAATTAAGTGTGTTTAGTTTGGCGTAAAAATTTGTCAAAATCAAGTTTGGATTCTTTAACGCAATTATTTCTAGCATTGAAAACGCACGATTCAACGCTAAACCAAACATGCTCTAAGTTGGTCTGATTGCATGATGATCTTTTTGTTTTCTCTTAAATTTTTGAAGGTTTCAAAAAGGAGCAACTTAAGGTTCAAACCAAAAGCAGAGGGGTCCTAACAATTTACGGAGAAAGGCCTTTGGGTGCATCTAGTAATAATAAATGGAGCCGTTTCCACAAAGAAATTAGGATTTCAAAAGACTGTAATGTGAATGGGATCCATGCAAAGTTTTCTCATGGGATTCTTTCTATTGTAATGCCTAAAAAAGAAACCATTCAACATGCCAAAGATGCAGCCATGGAGAAATATTCAATTTGTGGGATAGAAACAAGAAAGAGAACAGCCATTAAATTTGCACTTGGAGTAATGGTGGTGGTGGCACTTGGGTCTTATATAGCACGATTAGTAGTAAATAGACATCCCTATGATGCTGTTGGCAAGGTTAATGTTGTGAATGTTTAATTTGAATGCCAAACAATAAGCATAGAATTGTTTTCAGAGTACTTTCTGTGGGGATGATAAAGTGAGCAAGTTTCCCTTACTTTATATCTTCTTGTAACATATGTTTAAAGAAAAATAAGGAGGGATTGGGATCACCAAAAATCACTTCTTCATTAATTACTAATTAGTTTTATTTCACCTTAAACATTGTGCTAAAGCTAAATTTTTCCTATCTTTTTAATTAACAGAAAAAAAAATTAGAAAAGTAGCTTTGAGTAGATTGTGAGAAACTGGTGCGACACAAATATTACACAAGAAAACATGACAAGGAATTTTCAATTTTTCACGAATACTTTTTTTTTTTTACTTTATCCAACCAAAAACAAAACCATCAAGGTCGGCCCAACCCCCAGGCCATTAAGGTCGCCGCTTTAGGCCCAAAAAAAATACTTCTTACTTTAGGTCCCAAAAAATTTATTTATTATTAATATTTAAAAAAATAAAATTATTATTTAGTAAACAATATTAAATTATTAAGAGTAAAAAAATTTAAAAGAAATGTCTCATTTTATTAGAGCCCTCTCTTCTCATAAATAATAATTATTAATAGATTCTAAACATTATCTTCACTATCTACTTTATGTCTTTTTTTTGCGATTTTTTTCTTTGGTATGTGTTATATTGTTATTGATTCTAAATTATTTTTATTTATTTAAAAAAATCCCGTGATAAAATTCGCTTTAGACCCCAAGAAACGTTGTACCAGCCCTGAAAACCATTATTACATGACCTTGCTTTTCAAAAAGGTTATGCTTCTTTCTTCTTCTTCTTTTTTTTTTTTAGAGTGAAGTAGGAAAGGGAAGAATAAGGCAATAAGGTAAGTGGCCTATAAGATATTTAAACTCGTTTTGGTTTTCAATATTTTATTTTTAAAAAAATTTTAAATTTTTACAACTCAAATTTTTTGAATTAAAATTTTAATGAATCCTTAAAGGTAAACCCTAAACCCTAATAAATATTTTTTCACAAAAATTTTTTAGTGGCATTTTTCATCCTTAAAGCACAAGTCCACCTTAACAATAAACCCTTAACCCTCAACATTTATTATTCTAATATGTAACATTTTTATATTATTTTTTTCAATTTAAGTTCAAATTTTTATTATTAATCATTATCATTTGATAATATATATTTGTATATTAACTTGTATAATATAATTAAAATAAAATTTATAATAAATTAATATCTTTAAAATTAAAAAAAAATTAAAACAATTTTAGACAAACTTCCAATTTTAAATTATAATAGTATATTATGTTTATTTTTAAAATCTAATTTATATTATTATTAAATAATAAGTTAAGATTAAATAAGTTAAAATCATAACAATAAAAATAAAGATTTATATTAAAAATAATGATCAGAATAAAAAATAATAGGATAATATTTTGAATCTAAATAAAATTTAAGAGTCAAGGATTAGCATTTATTTAACATTAAAAAATTCAGATACAAAGAGATATATAGGTTAGCAAAACTTTTGTTTATATAAAAAGGTGTTGGCAAAACTTTTGGCCAATAGATTGCGGAAAATTATTGGGAAGGTAATCTCTTAGTCTCAATTTGTTTTTATACAAGGTAGATCTATTTTTTATGGTATTGTGATTGCCAATGAGATTGTAAAGGAGTCAAAAAGAAAGAAGAGTCCTTGTTTGTTTTTTAAAATAGACTTTGAAAAGGCATATGACTCTATAAATTGGGATTTGCTATTATTTGTGATGAATAAAATGGGATTTCCTTGGAAATGGAGAAAATGGATAGCATAGTGTCTAAGTTCTGCTAGAATTTCAGTTCTTGTAAATTGGAGCCCTTCTAGTGAATTTGAAGTTGGCAGGGGTTGGGACAAGGTGACCCATTAGCTCCTTTTCTTTTCCTAATTGTTGTTGAGGGGCTGAATTCCATGATGTGTAAAGCACTGCAATCACAAGTGTTTACTGGCTATGCCGCCGGATCTGAGGGGGTTCAAGTTTCACATTTACAGTATGCTGATGATACTATTTTATTGGGTGAAGCTTCAGTTTCTAATGTTTGGGGGATTAAAGTGGTATTTCAATTGTTTTAGCTTGTGGCTGGACTTAAAGTAATTTTTCATAAATGTAAACTTATGGGGATAAATGTTGATTCCAATTGGTTGGACCTCATGGCTCAGTTCTTGAATTGCAGAGTTGGTAATTTTCCCTGTTGTTACTTGGGATTACCAATAGGGGCTAACTCATATAGATTGAAGACTTGGCATCCAATTATTCAGAAGGTAAAAAAAGGCTTTCAAAGTGGAATATGAAGACGTTGTCCTTTGGTGGTAGGCTTGTCCTCTTAAAGTCCGTTCTTCTATCAATTCCGATCTATTTTCTTTCTTTTTTCAAGGCTCCAAAAGGTATCATTTCTCAACTTGAATCTCTTTTTATTAATTTCCTTTGTGGAGGGGTGAGGATCATAAGAAAATTTCTTGGGTTGCTTGGGATGATGTCTGCAAATATAAAAAACATGGGGGCTTAGGTACAAGGGACTTGAAATCTTTTAATTTAGCCCTTCTTGGGAAATGGCGATGGCAGTTTTTTACTGATAAAGGTTGTTTCTGGCATAGAGTTTTAACTTCCATTTATGGAGACTTTTCTGGGGGTAGAGGGAGTGTGAGGTGTAAAGGCTCTGGATGGTGGGCAGATTTATGGTCTATTAAGAATGATGATAACATTGTTTCAAATTGGTTTTCTACTATGTGTCTTAGGGTGGTTGGAAATTGTAGAGATATTTCCTTTTGGAATGATGTGTGGTGTGGGCCTATTCCTTTGTGTGATCGTTATGCTAGATTATTTTCTATTGCTACTAATAAAAATGTGTCAGTAGTTGAAATGAGTGAGTTTAATGAGGGAGTTCATAGTTGGAAGTGGGATTGGAGAAGAAATTTGTTCCAATGGGAAATGGTTCAGCTGACTTTTTTGCTTGAAGAATTGAGTTTGATAAAAGTGCAGGAGCAGGAACAATCCACGAATTCTTGGAGATGGCAACCAGATCCTGGGGGAGCTATTCGGTTAAATTAGCCTAAGCAACCATTGTTAATGAGGCTATCTGTGAAAATTTTCCATTGCATACCTTCCTTTGGTGTAAATTTGTTCCTTCCAAGGTCTCTTGCTTTGTTTGGTGGGCTGTCCTAGACATAATTCTGTCAAAGCATAACCTGGTTAAGAGGAATATTATTCAGACCGCTGATTCGTTGTGTGTTTGGTGCGGACAGTGTATGGAAACAACAACACATATTTTTTTAGTGCTATTTTGTGTATCATATCTCAAGGTTGTGTTTAAATTTGTTTGGTTTTAACTCAGTTCTTCATAACAATTGTCTTAAACATTTTGAGCACTTCCTAAGCCTTCCAAACTGTAATTCAGATATGCGTTTGAGATGGTCTGTCATATGGATGACTAATGTTTGGAGTTTGTGGTTGGCAAGGAATGAGGCAATGTTTTCTAACTCTACTATTGACACTGAAGAGTTGTTGGACCTGATCCAGCTTCGGTCTTGGCGGTGGTTGATGACAAATGTTACTACTTTCTCCTACCCGTTCCATTTGTGGATGACAAATCCAGCATCCTGTCTCAATTTCTATATTTAAGGATTTCATGTTGTTTATTGTAATCGGTTGTTGCATTGTATCCTGGTGGTTTGATTTCTCTTATGACAGTTCCTGATGTATTCTGGGTTAGAGCACTACATCCCTAGTGCTCTACTAAATAATATTTTGCTTATAAAAAAATGAGATAGGTTAGCATTAAGGATTGAAAGATATGAATCTCACTCTCACAAGTAATGTGTGGAGTTCATCATGAAATAAGTGAATAGAGAGGGTTAAAAGTCGTCATTGAAATAGAGAGTAGAGTAGAGTGAGATTTTTTTCGTGTGTAAACCACATGTATTCTCTATTACCGGAGACAATCTTGTTGATTCAGTTTGATTTTTTAGTTTTTGAAAATTGTTTTACAAAACTGTTTTTTTATAAATGAAATTATTTATTTACAAAATTTTCAATATAAAAACTGAAAAACTAAAAAATATTTTTCCAAAACACCTAAAAATAATTTTAAAATTTTAATTTTTAAAAATTAAAAAACAGTCACACTTTTCAATACTATGTTTAAAAACTATCAATTAAACATGTTTGTCCGTTTTCCATTACTAAAAATGCAAACACACAGACTCTGAGTGTTTTCAAGGTGTCTCAAATTTACTCCTTTAGATTGGAGTATAGTAATATAATCACAAAAAATGCAAATTAAATTTTACTACAATAAATTCTAAAATGCAAAATTTTTTTCCAATGTCTAAAACTAGTGTCTGAACTGCGACGCATGGGTATTATTATTCAAATAGATTGTTTATATTAAATACTATAATATATATTTAATTTAATATAAATATGTAAACTTTAGAAAATGATAATGATTAGTGATTTTTTTCATATTAAAATTTATACTTGTTTATATAGAAAGAATTAAAAAATTAAAACATAAAAAATTTATTTGAAACAACAAATTTCAAACATTAATAATTATAAATGTAAAATATACCATATCATTTCATTTATATTTTTTGAAATATCTTTTTATACACTATATTTTTTGTCACATTATAACGTTTAAAAATATAATCATATATAAGAATCATAAGTCCTTGTCGAGACTTCACTCTAGATATGGTAACATATAATTGACCATGAGAAAAAACGTGTTTTGGAAAATAAACACCAACATGTGACAATGTCCAGCTTTGACTTTTATTAATGGTCACAACAAAACAAAGAAAAATGAAAATTATCTTCGTTGAAACTTTAATGGAGTGAGATGATCAAATAAAATTAAATTCATTCAAGGTATCCCTTCCACATTTCTTATTTTTCTGGAAAAAAAAATGAAAATCTAGTTTATATACTTTTAAATGTAAACAAATATACTCTCTCCATTCCTTTTTTATTAGGCACACTATATTGAATCACAAAGACCAATTAAAGTAATTAAAGCTAGTTAATTTTATTTGACTTTTAAAAAATATTTTAAGTTTCTAGTTTTGCCATTATTTAATATTATTAACCAACTCCACTATCATTTGATAGTTGGAAAGACATTAAAGTTAATAAGGGCAAATAAGGAAAATTACTGTAACATCCCGTAAATTAGAACTTCTATTAATTCATAAGATTAAGATAGGAAATTGTATGTTAATAATTAAGGAAATAAAGCTTAAGAAATTAGGAGATGAGACTTAGGCTAAAAACTAAGTTCCAGTGGTCTCGCTCAAGCGAGAAGATCTTGCTTGAGCGACTTATGCAGAAAAGTCTTGGATTTGAGTTTTCTGCATTTCTCACTTAAGCGAAGCCTAGCTCGCTTAAGCGAGAAACTGGGACTTTGGGAAGACTCTCTGGACAATTTTCGCTCAAGCGAGAAGGAGCTCGCTTAAGCGAGAATCATCCAGAGAGGGTGTATTTTTTGGGTCATTCTCGCTTAAGCGAGATAGTCTCGCTTGAGCGAGAATGTGAAGGAAAGCCATGCAACTGACACGCTCGCTCAAGCGAGAAGACCTCACTTGAGCGAGAATCCACTTAAAGCACCAGATTCCTCTTTCAGAATCATAATTTCACTTCTCCTTCTTTTTCTTCCTTAGTCTAGAGAGAGAGACTCTGGGTTTTTAGAGAGAGAAAGCTTGGATTGGAGCTTGAAAGGGGAAATTGGAGAAAGGAATCATCACGTGATCCGTCCTTACCCACTCTTCTTCCTTTGAGCTTCAAGATTAGGTGAGTACAACTCACACACTTACACTTTTGTGATTGCATGTCTTGAGTATGAACCCTAACCTCTAATCCCCCTTCTTTATACTTGTAGATGTTAGTTATTATCAATTGTGTGAAAATCATGTGATTAAGTTAAGGAAATTAGTAATTTGTTTGCATGTTAGCTGTTATTGACATTGAGAACCCTAGCTTTCGAAACTTACAAAATGTGACGTTATTGTCATTTGATGAATATCAGTTATTAGTTCATTGAGATTATGCGCATTTGAGTAATATAAACCGGTTTCGACTGTGAGTTAATTCAAGCCGGCCTTTGCGCTGTGAGTTAAGAAAATTAAGTAATTATGTGAAAACTTGACTTCGGTCCAGTAATGGGTGGGATTTGTCCCCGGAGAAGACGTTCTCCGTAGTCTTAGCTCAGTTCTAACTCCAGTTTAAGTGATAAGATCATGCCTGCTGGGCACAGCAGTGAGTTGCATCATAATTGCATTAATATTGAGATGATTGTGATGCATGAGTTTAGGCCATAACTGTTGTGTATTGGAATGGTACATGTATCTTTACTTTAAGCTAAAATGAGTTTTCATTATGTAAAGAATCAGAATTAAGCTATGAACTATATGTTAGCATGTTTTAGGTGTTGCATCTTATATGATTGATTTCTCCTACAATGCATCTGCATAGTTGTGCTCGCTGATACTGTAGTCTCACCCCACGTTTCGGGGATATACTCTAGTTGTGCAGGTGATCCCAGGTGATGATAAAGCAGGGAAAGAAATGGTGAAGCGGAGTAGTACTTCCAGTAGAAGATTCATTTAGTTGAATTAGTTCATATGTAATGATAGGTAGTTAAATATTGATGTATATGTGTATGTATATTCTGTTCTGGCCACGGAGGCCCTATTATGATATTAGTGAATTCATGTTATTAAACTGTGCTGGTGGTTTTACTGAGTTTCAGGTTAAGTTTGGAATTGGTATACCTTCAGTTTTAGGGGAAATTCTGCTGGACTTCCGGTGTGAGTCTTATGAACCACAACACTTCAAGTGTAGGTTCTTTCCCTAAGTTTAATTAAGATTTTCAGTTTGTATGAGTTTGTGATGTATGTATTAGTAACAGCTTAAGCAAATCGTTGGAAAAGCCTAAGCTTTTGTTTGATGATATTGAAATTGAACGAAATAATTTCAGAAATTCAGGAATGGTGTTTCCAACGGACACTATTCTAGAGTTGAGAAATTAGGACGTTACATTTTGGTATCAGAGCAGTTCAATCCAATTGGACTGTGGTTAGGTTAGTTGCCCATAACTTGCTATGATCTCGCAGTACACGTACTCATAATAGGGACTGATCACTCCTATAGTGTGTGCGTTGCACATGGAGATTATGGTTAGTTATGTGAGTAAGATACCTTGGTCAGGGAGTTAGAACACTTCCCTAACAAGGTTAGAACCACCCTCCTTTAAGGTAAATAGAAAACACCCTAAATTTGTCCCTTAGAACGGAACCCTCACCTTAGAAGCCTTATAGAATATCACCCTGAAGCCCTAGTGGACATAAGGCACCCTGAGGAAAGTTAGTTAAGGTAGACTCCTCGCCTGTGGAAAGTGGTTTGTTGTTTGACCTAGGGTTCTGGTTGTGTAATTTGTATGGTTTGAAAGTATTGTGTGATTTATTTAATGGATTATGATGTTAATTTGTCTAAGTGATTGTGTGGCATGTTGTGTTAGTGTGCTTGTTAGGTGTTAGTTCACAGAGTTAAGACTTCTGTTGATCCAATCTTATTATCAAGGTTATTGTAGAGGGAGAATGGATGGTTAGCCTAGATTAGGATAGAAACCTTTTCTAGGGTAAATTAAAGCTCACTTAGGCACGCAGGAGGAATATGAACTATTAGAAAGGGTGTAGGGGGATTGATAGATTAAGTAGGCTCAAGATCTTACCTAAAGTTAACAGTGTAGTATGGATAACATAGGAATTTAGACACTAACTAGGAAGGATTAGGAATTGAGATTTCTTTTGGAAAGGGATAAGGATAAGTGTATTCCCTGGGTCACTTTGGGGGGGGGGGGGTAGTCGGGTCACATAGCACGTTGGTGCCCAGAGTTAAAAAAAGATGAAGGTTAAATTTTCTCACTTAATCTAGTTCAATGGAAGGGAGTTTGAGTCTAGTTTTCAGTCGTTTTCTTTCCATTTTTGTATCTCTGTTTATTTTGTTGGTATGATTGGATGCACGTGTGTCTATTCCTTATTTGTTTTCTTTGCTGTTATGTTCACTTGAGATGTTAGATTATAATAAAGGAATGCAGAGAGGACTTGTGTGGCAAATTTTGAGGACAAAATTTCTTTTTAGGGGGGTAGAAATGTAACATCCCGTAAATTAGAACTTTTATTAATTCATAAGATTAAGATAGGAAATTGTATGTTAATAATTAAGGAAAGAAAGCTTAAGAAATTAGGAGATGAGACTTAGGCTAAAAACTAAGTTCCAGTGGTCTCGCTCAAGCGAGAAGATCTTGCTTAAGCGACTTATGCAGAAAAGTCTTGGATTTGAGTTTTCTGCATTTCTCGCTTAAGCGAAGCCTAGCTCGCTTAAGCGAGAAACATGGACTTTGGGAAGACTCTCTGGACAATTTTTGCTCAAGCGAGAAGGAGCTCGCTTGAGCGAGAATCGTCCAGAGAGGGTGTATTTTCTGGGTCATTCTCGCTTAAGCGAGATAGTCTCTCTTGAGCGAGAATGTGAAGGAAAGCCATGCAACTGACACGCTCGCTCAAGCGAGAAGACCTCACTTGAGCGAGAATCCACTTAAAGCACCAGATTCCTCTTTCAGAATCATAATTTCACTTCTCCTTCTTTTTCTTCCTTAGTCTAGAGAGAGAGACTCTGGGTTTTTAGAGAGAGAAAACTTGGATTGGAGCTTGAAAGGGGAAATTGGAGAAAGGAATCATCACGTGATCCGTCCTTACCCACTCTTCTTCCTTTGAGCTTCAAGATTAGGTGAGTACAACTCACACACTTACACTTTTGTGATTGCATGTCTTGAGTATGAACCCTAACCTCTAATTTCCCCTTCTTTATACTTGTAGATGTTAGTTATTATCAATTGTGTGAAAATCATGTGATTAAGTTAAGGAAATTAGTAATTTATTTGCATGTTAGCCGTTATTGACATTGAGAACCCTAGCTTTCGAAACTTAAGAAATGTGACATTATTGTCATTTGATGAATATCAGTTATTAGTTCATTGAGATTATGTGCTTTGAGTAATATAAGCCGGTTTCAACCGTGAGTTAATTCAAGCCGGCCTTTGCGCTATGAGTTAAGAAAATTAAGTAATTATGTGAAAACTTGACTTCGGTCCAGTAATGGGTGGGATTCGTCCCCGGAGAAGACGTTCTCCGTAGTCTGAGCTCAGTTCTAACTCCAGTTTAAGTGATAAGATCATGCCTGCTGGGCACAACAGTGAGTTGCATCATAATTGCATTTATATTGAGATGATTGTGATGCATGAGTTTAGGCCATAACTGTTGTGTATTGGAATGGTACATGTATCTTTAATTTAAGCTAAAATGAGTTTTCATTATGTAAAGAATCAGAATTAAGCTATGAACTATATGTTAGCATGTTTTAGGTGTTGCATCTTATATGATTGATTTCTCCTACACTGCATCTGCATAGTTGTGCTCGCTGAGACTGTAGTCTCACTCCACGTTTCGGGGATATACTCTAGTTGTGTAGGTGATCCCAGGTGATGATAAAGCAGGGAAAGAAATGGTGAAGCGGAGTAGTACTTCCAGTAGAAGATTCATTTAGTTGAATTAGTTCATATGTAATGATAGGTAGTTAAATATTGATGTATATGTGTATGTATATTCTGTTCTGGCCACGGAGGCCCTATTATGATATTAGTGAATTCATGTTATTAAACTGTGCTGGTGGTTTTACTGAGTTTCAGGTTAAGTTTGGAATTGGTATACCTTCAGTTTTAGGGGAAATTCTGCTGGACTTCCGGTGTGAGTCTTATGAACCACAACACTTCAAGTGTAGGTTCTTTCTCTAAGTTTAATTAAGATTTTCAATTTGTATGAGTTTGTGATGTATGTATTAGTAACAGCTTAACCAAATCGTTGGAAAGCCTAAGCTTTTGTTTGACGATATTGAAATTGAATGAAATAATTTCAGAAATTCAGGAATGGTGTTTCCAACGGACACTATTCTAGAGTTGAGAAATTAGGACATTACAATTATAATAAATGTTTTCTTCAAATTGTAAAGTGACTTATAAAAAGGAACACAAAAAATTCTAAAAGGTGCCTTATAAAAAGGAATTGAGGGAGTATGTATTTAGGTGATTTCAATTCCTACTGTATTCATTTCAAAATATTTAGTGTTGTCTTGTCATTTGTGTTTACTTAAATTCCTATTATTTATATATATTTTTTATTGTAACATGTAATGTATTTATGTATTCAGAATCTATGAAGTATAGAATACGTCAATATGTCATGTCTAATGTTTAATATTTATTTCTTCATTATATTTAATGACTTTATCATTTTTATCTAATATTTATGAAAAATTGAATCAATCCAATTGAAATTGGACCACATTGAATTGAATTTGAAAAAATGATCGGATAATAAAATGATTAGACCACACTGATTGAACTGAATGATTTTTTGTACGTTAAAACAAAGGCAAATTGAAACGCGAACATCCTGATCCGAAACCACTCTCCATTCTCTCATATTCTCTTTATTTTATTTGACAATCCCCTTCAATCAATTTTTTTTCCTAGCCTACATGTTTAAAAAGTGATTTTTAGAAAATAATTATTTTATTAATAATTAAATTTTTAAAAATAAGTTAATACAAACACATATTAAGTTGTTGTGACAGATGATGTATATTTTTTTTCCAAAGTGATGATTTTTTTCCTCATTTTATGATAATCAATAAAATTATAGATGTTTATTACACAGTATTACACCTAAAAAATAAAAAAGAAATACACAACAATGATTAATCTAAAACATTGGAACACAGCTCCTCTTTTTGATTTCATAACATTATATTCTTTAATATAATACTTTACGAAGATGCGTTAATTATATAGTTATTTTTTATAAAAATATTCTTATAATTAAATAACATCATATTATATTTATTATTACATTGTTGGAATGTAAATGAAAAAATAAGAGAATAAAATATCAAGAAAAAGGATAATTATATATATTACATAAAAAAAACATTTTTCAGCCCAAACAATTGGAAATAAAAGGAATATATTCAAAAGAAAGCATATTTGTGTTAATTAAATTTTATAAAGGAAGTATAAATTTTGTTTTCTAATTAATGATAAAAGCAATTTATTTAAGAACTAAAAAAATATAGGAAATGAAGTTAATTAAATTTTATAAAGGAAGTATAAATTTTGTTTTCTAATTAATGATAAAAGCAATTTATTTAAGAACTAAAAAAATATAGGAAATGAAGTTATTGATAAATATAGGAAAGAAAGTCCATATTCCTAATAGCATGACTATAACCTTCCCCATTAATCTTCTCAAATTTCAAATGAAAAGAAAATTGTCGAAAAAAATAAAAAAAAAAGTCTTTTCCAAATATTGACACACAAGGTTGAGAAGACAGCTATAAATAGTAGCTTTGTAAGAGCGATATAAGGAACCCAATATTATGTTCGGTGTGATTAGGGAAATAGAAAAAAGAAAAATAAGAAGAAGAGAGGTGGAAAAAAGAGAAATAGAGAAGAGATAGAAATGATTTTGTGGTTGTTTGGTGTGAGTGAAATAGATGAGAAATAAAAGTGAGATGTGAAGATGGGTTGTTTGGTTTGAGTGAAGAAATGGAAGAGAAATGGTATAAAAAACTGATTACTGATCTAAAAAATCGATTGTCTGCACCAATTATGTGGTCAGAAATCGATTTTTACGTACTAAAAAATCGATTATCTACACCAATTATATGGTTAGAAATCGATTATTTGCATACTGAAAAACAAAAGGATGGGCTTGACTTGTTTAACTCATTTATAACTTCTTTAAAGAAAAACAAAGGTTGAAGTTGGTTTGTTTAACTCATTTCTAACTTCATTTTTTTTGTTTTTATGATTTTTTTTTAAATCATTTTTATAGTTTATAAATTTAGTTTTTAATAAATATTTTAATATTAAATGATAATATAAAAATTGAAATATATTCTTAATATGTGGTATATGTAGTTAAAAAATTCTAAAATATTATATTTTTCAAAATTCAATACCTAACTTCTTGATTAATATAAGAAATATTTCAATACTTATTTTTATATATAGAGTAATTCTTCCACATTATTATTTTATTATTTATTTTAGAAATAAACTTATAACTTCATTTTTTATTTTTCTATTTTTTTTTACTAATCTTACTTTACTTTAATTATTTATATTAATTCATTATTATATATAATAAACAAGTTATTCACGAGCCCTTAATGCCAAGTTTATGAAGTTTCGATTTGACTCATTTAAATAATCGAGCCCAGCTTTAAACTTGAACTTGTTTATTTAATTAATCAAATAAGTTTGATCGAACATTTAACTAGCCGAGCTCAAATAATCCACGAATAGTTCAACTCATTTATAATCCTAGTGGTTAGGAAAGAGATATGTATTTTGAAAAGATAAATACATTATTTAACAAAATATAAATCAATTATAAAGGTAAAAGTGGATAAAAAAATAGTTATTCATTAATTTTATAAAAATGACAATAAAAATAAATAAAATAATTTTTCTAAAACGCTAGAGAAAAACAAAACAGAGAAAGTATAATATATAAAGTTGATTTACTATTTTTCAAAAATATTATAAATTATAATTTAACCTATTTTATATATTTTTTTAAATTTATTTTTATCACGTAACATATGGGTGTTATATAGGGGTGTAAGTGGGTTTGATCCAATCCGCGAACCCGATTGACCCAACCCAACCCGAAGGATATTTAAGATTCGGTCCGGGTTTTGGTTCGGTTCGGGTTTCGGGTTTGCCTATCTTGAACCCGATAGACCCGAACCAAACCAAACCAAGGAAAAAAAACCTTAATCTTATTTCATTTTCCTTCCCTGAGAGAACAAAAATAGGCGCAACGGCAGCACAAGCAGCGATGGTTCCCCAAACCCCATTTCATCTGCTCCTCTCATTTTATGTTTCCCTATTTCTTTTCTTTTTTTCATTTTAATTTTAATTTCATGTCATCTTCCACATTTTTTTAAAAAAAAAGAAAAAATGTTCATGACCCGATGACCCAACCCAACCCAACCCAACGGAACATATTCGGGTTGGTTCATGTCGGGTTACTCACCCAAAAAATACAAAACCCGAACCAACCCAACTCGCCATCATTATGTCAGTTCGGACTTGATGTCACCCCAAACCCGATCCAACCCCACCCGATTACACCCATAGTGTTATACGTTTAAATGATTTTTCTAATAGGTATAATATTATATAAAATAATAAATCAAAATAAAAAATATTTTTTAGAAATGTAACATTTAACATTATTTTGTGGATTACATGTTAGAAAAATTGTCCAATTAATATAATCTTTTCATTTTATTTTTTTCCGTAATCGCATAAATTCGTACCCTCCTGAAGAATGACATTCCCAATTTTTGCGTAACTTTTCTCAATTGCAAAACTCTCCCACTCCTCAAAACCCTAAATCAGTAACATCGTTCCTCGATGAGTTGGAGGGGAGGGAGCGCAGTGCTATCGAGGGCAGCCAGGATAAAGACGAAGCTCCAATCGGCGCTGGAAGCCACCGTTTTGGAGGTCGACGACGTGTCGTACCAGCACGCCGGTCACGCCGCCGTGAGGGAAAATTCCGACAAGGGAGAGACCCATTTCAACGTGAAAATCGTTTCCCCCAAATTCGAAGGCCAGAGCCTCGTGAAACGACACCGCATGGTCTATGACCTCCTCGCCGACGAGCTTCAATCTGGGTTGCACGCCCTCTCCATTGTAGCCAAGACCCCTGGTGAAACGACAACCACTGCCAAATGATACGGTGCGTTTCGTGCCAAAGTTCCAACCTTTTTGGCTCTGGGTGTCCAAAGTTTCAATCTTCACTTCTTTGTCCAATGACCCATTGAATCCATAATATGTCTTAGGCTCTTAGCTAACTCCACTCACTTGTCAATTGTGCTATCTATTATATGTCTCTTCTTAAGTGCTTCTACTTAGATAATGGAACCTTAGTCATCTTATGTGGCTGAGTGATCTGGAGAACGTGAGGTGTTTCATAATTATTTATGATAATAACGATTATAAGTTCAATTTTTGATCCTACATCTAAACACCATTTTGGAGTATGTTTGCTTTATTAAAAAGAAAAATATATATGTTGAGTATTTTTGGATTATGCTTATGTACCAATCCCATATAGCTTTTTACCTATGTTTAATCTGGACCTCATGTCCACGGGAGAGGATCCCAGCGCGTTTTACTAACCATGGGCATGATGTGTGAGCTTTAGACGAGTGGTGTGGATGTGAGGTAGTTGCCTTTCCCTTAAAATTTGTGATTGAAATATATAATAGAATAGTCTTTGATTGCCCTCCAGTGGTTGTATCTGGTTGTGCTATTAAATTATGTTGCTTACTTGCTTTTAATTTATTATTTATTTTGTATAATGTAATATCTTATTTCTTTTTGTTATTTAAAATTTCCTATAATCTATAATTTGTGTAATTTCTTTTTTTTGTATGATATAAAAAATATTTTTATATGATAATTTGATTTTTTTTTTCAATTGCTGGATGCGTTCATTATAGATCTTGGTTTTCTTATTGCAAAATTTTCTTATGACTAATTGGTTAGTTCCATAATCTTTTTAGT
Source organism: Sesbania bispinosa (assembly GCA_026901365.1). Taxonomy (NCBI): domain Eukaryota; kingdom Viridiplantae; phylum Streptophyta; class Magnoliopsida; order Fabales; family Fabaceae; genus Sesbania; species Sesbania bispinosa. The sequence continues at coordinate 85,364 of QLOH01000927.1, read as the reverse complement.
TTTGACAGATGATTAGTTAGAGATGTGCATACATCAATAATGATGACAGACTATTTTGTTTCTATTAAAAAAATCTCACATCTAAATTTAATTTTGCCGTTAGTTTAAAATGTCAAATGCACCCAAGTACGGGCAAATGAGAAGAGCTTCTCATATTGAATTGCCTTTAGATTTTTCTGTGGGAGGCCTGGCTTCATCCAAACAAGATGAGTTTGATGGGCTTGGGATAATAGCAGTTTTTGACTTTTTGCTTCAGATGCTTTAGATGAGTTTCCACTTTTCCTTGAATGTCATGTGCTCTTTGTTGGTATTGACTAAAGCTCCAATGATGCCAGATGCCATAAAACTTGTAATTATATCGTTCCAATTTCTGAAGATCAATTAGATTCTCTTGTTATGTGTTGAAGAAGGTAAATCTGAGGAGCTTCTGTCAGACTTGTTCATATCAAGACATCTTGTCAACATTTTTTTTCAAAATAAGCAACTGCAGGATTGTTCTCTGTTGTTTCCTCTCCCTCACGGATTTGATCCTTCTAATGTATAGGGTATGTTTGGGAACATAGAGGGAGAGGGAGAGGAGGGAAATGGAGGGGATAACTGAGGAGGAAGGGGTAAACGTTGTAAATATTGGACATTCCCAAAATATTGGACATTCCCAAACACGCAGGGGTAAGGAATTCCTACAACCCCTCCCCTTTCCTCCCCCTTTAACTCCTCTTCTCAAACAAAGCCTTAAATGAGGAGCTACAGACTTATTTGAAAATCAAGAGAGCAACTTCAGGGTATCCCTTTTCATAATTTTAAGTTATTACTCTACTCTTTTTTTTTCTTCTAAACTGTGTCCCTTAGGGTATGTTGTGAGTTGGAAAATGAAGGGGAAATGAAGGGAAGGGAAGGTTTGTAGGACATCCTTCCCTCCCACGTGTTTGTGAGTTTAACCCTCTCCTTCTTTAACTTATAAAGCCTTCCCCCTCTTTCCTTCCCCTTTCTTTTCCTCCTAACTCTTTCCTTTCCCTTCCCTCCAAACTCCCAAACACACCCTTAGAGTAGTCAAATCCTCCCTCCCCAAGTCACACACAGACACACAAGAAATATGTAAAGAAAGACATCAGGAAGGCTTATTTCCTCAGGAGTTGCTTATGAATCAAAGTGATGGCAATATGGAAAAGTGGAGGATGGAAGCTATCAATTAACTATTCTTAAACGGTTCTCTTGAGGATATTTTAGGCCAAAACGTTTTGAAGTGTGTTTGTTTTTGTTTGCAAACAAGAATACTTGCTTGAAGTTGCAGTTTGATTAACTTTTAGTTGCCAAAGTTTCGGTTTAATTCTTTCAATGATTAGTTTAACTGATTTATATTGGACTGGTAATCTGATATTGCATACTGACTTTTATTTCTATTTCCCTTTACCATGTAGATTTAAGTATGAAAGTATCTACTTTAATCACGATGGTAAGACCTCAGACAAATGGTGAAAATTGTAATGTAGGGAATTTCTATTTTATTGTTGTTTGGAATTTTAGAGAAAGTGATTATATGAAAATAAACATAAAAATTATAATAAAAAATAACTTTTCAGTTTAGCATGTTTTGATTTTTTCGGTAAGGAGATTCTTTTGGTAAGGAGCAGTGTAAACTCTTATTTTGGTCCCTGAAAGATGGATCGGGATCCTCTGCAGCCCAGAAAATACTGGACGGGATTTCGGCCATTCAATATTTCAATGCACCAATTAAAAAAAGCAAAAGTCGGATATATTAAATTACAACCGTTGGATTGGAAATTGACACTCTGCAGTATTGCAGAGAATCCGACTCCCTGAAAGATTGAGGTCAATCATATTAGTCCTTAAAAGATGAAAATTGCATTTTCGTTTTTTGAAATATGAAAAAGCCATTCAAATTAGTCTTTTCAATGACTAATTGATGTTTTAAAAAATCTTTTAAGGACTAAATTGAATGACTTACTCTTTCAAGAATTAAATTGAACAACTTTTCATCTTTTATGGATGAAAATGCAATTTTCATGTTTTAGGGACTAATATGATGACTCTAAATTTTTAGGAACCAAATGAGAGTTTAGTCATAAGGAGAATGTTTTGGCTAAATTAGTTATTCAAATTAATCCTTTTTAGGGATTAAATTGATGTTTGAAAAAAGCTTTCAAGGATTAAATTGAATGACTTTTAGTGATAAAATAAGAGTTTAGTGATATGTTTGGATTTTCTATTAGAAATAATGCCTTCACCCAAAGTCTTTTTTTTTTTTGTTAATTCCAATCCAACCATTAGTTGAGTTGCCAAATTATTTTTAAAACAGAATTCAAATGCGATTATGCTAAATGAATTATTTACTTATTTATTTGTGTATAAACCTCAATTTATATATTTCAAATTAGAATTTATGGTAGACAGAGTATAATCTAGCCATGCTAAAGTTTATTATTAATTGGACCTTTTTTTTAGTTCCACCTACAACATAAAATATTAGACCATCATAATCAATTACGAAGCAAGTGCATTTTATTCAAACCAAATTGTCTAAACTATCCGACTCAAATAAAATTATCTTTAGTGGAGGATATTTGTGATCTTGTAAAAAAAATTACCTTAACTTTATTGACCTGCTTGAATGAATAGCCACAAATCCAGAGGTACAAACAAACCGATTTAAACTGAAATAATTGGGGAATACACGTGGATAACACAAAAAGCATTCCAAACAACTTTTTATAAAAAAAACTCAAAAATTTAAACGTGGACAATCAAACTAGATTATTAAAGCAATTAATAACCATTAGTTGATTCAATAGTATGTTTATTATTAATTTAAACAAATTATTTATTTTTTAAAATCCCTCAATAATTTTTTTAGGCGAAGGTTAGGGATGAAACTCTTGTTAATGTTTGGTGGTGTAGAGGCTGAATCACCCTTTTTGACTATAAGATTTAAATGGATGGGTAAGTTTTGTTATAAGTAATCGGTAATTTTGGGAAGTTAAAATTGTTTTTTTTTATCACTCACTGGTTTTCATAATAGTCCCTAAATATTTCAAATTTTTGTTGGTGGTCCTCCTATGTTTTGTATAGCTTCAATGAGGTGTCGGAATCTCTTTTGGTATTCCTACTTCCTGCAAATCTATCGCCACCATGCTTTATTTTTTTTTTTTTTTTTTTATCATTGACCATATACTAATAACAAGTATATATATGTACTAGCTAGAGTATTTTAAAAAGCAACAATGTCATTTAGATTCAAAACTTTTGGAATCATAGCTCTTCATCCTTGGTGGCGGCTAGCATGAAGCAGCGTCCCGAGTGGTTTACCTGTAAACCACTAAAAATAAGGTAATAAGGTAATAATTTGATCAAAATAACCCTTATACCATATAAAGTGTTATTTAACCACCGGTACTTCAAGTTCTAAAATTTAAGAATGACCCATTTTAGTTTTTTATTATTTCTGAAATGTAAATGTAAATCTATAATCTATAATTATAATAAAGCTATAGGTTTTTTATTATTTAAATGACACTATTCATCCCAACTTTTTTGCTTTTGTTGTTTTCGAGAGTTTTTTTTATTATTCTTTTAATGTTTTTATTGTTTGAAAAGTTTTGGTTTTGGGATTGTTATCATTTTTTAGTTTTTAAATTTTTTTTATTCTATAAAATTATCTGCTAATTATTACTTCTGCCGTCTCTTATCATAAGACTCCTTTAATCATTTCACACAGTTTAAGAAAAAGTGATTAATGTATTGATTTTTTTAAAAAAATTAATAGTAAAAGTCATTATATTTTAGAGACATTAACTATGACATGGTGAAAGACTCCAAAAGTCACTTCCCAATGGTGTAGTTGAGCATGTGGGTAAAACTTCATTAATTATTCACACCATGGGAATAAAAAGAGTTGAATACTAATGAAGGGCAAATATGGAAAAAAATTGATTTGCCTAAAAATCTGTAAAGGGTATTATGTTAAGGGGCGCTCAATTCTTCTAGAAGGGGTCTTATAAATAGAGACGGAAGGAAGTACATAGCTTTGCTACATATTAGCTTTAAGTTTATATCGATAATGACTAAATTAGTGTATTTTTAATTTTTGAAAAGCCAAAACAATTAGTTTTAAATTAGATGGATTAAAACCAAATCTCGACTATATTCCAGGTATTAAAATCATATTTAACCAAAAAAATATTACTATATCTATTCTTATTTATTTGTCCCATTATGTGAAATATATAAAGTAAGAAATAGAATAAATGTGTTGAATTACATTAATTTATTATGTTTTTTTTCTTAATATATTCTTTATCTCTTAATTTTATTTATTGACTTTTTTCATTTGTTAATTTTTTTATTAAGGGTAAAAGTAAAAAATGTAATCAACATGCACATGGATTAAATGAGACTCATTTTGTAGTTTTTAAATTTCTTTTATTTCATAAAATTGTCTGCTAATTATTACTCCCTCTGTCCCTTATTACAAAACCCTTTCAATCGTTTCACACAGTTTAAGAACAACTGGTTAATATATGATTGTTTAAAAAAAATTAATAGCATTCCAAATATACCCCTATTTAAAAGTCACTATATTTTAGAGACATTAAATGTGACATGGTGGAAGACTTCAAAAGTCACTTTCCAATGGTGTAATTGAGCATGTGGGTAAAATTTCATTAATTATTCACACATCAATATATGGGGAATAAAAAGAGTTGAATACTAATGAAGGACAAATATGGAAAAAAATAATAATTGATCTGCCTAAAAATCAGCAAAGGGTCTTATATTAAGAGACGCTCAATTCTTCTAGAAGGGGTCTTATAAATACGGACGGGGGGGAAGTACATAGCTTGCTACAGATTAGCTGTGAGTTTTTATCGATAAAGGTTAATTTAGTGTATTTTTAATTTTTGGAGAACCAAAACAACCGATTTTAAATTAGAGGGATTAAAACCAAATCTCGACTATATTCCGAGTGTTAAAAACATGTTTAACCAAAGCTATAGTTTTAATTTTAAATTATAACAAAGCTATAGGTTTTTTTATTATTTAAATGGCACTATTCATCCCAACTTTTTTGCTTTTGTTGTTTTCGAGAGTTTTTTTATTATTTTTTTAATGTTTTTTAGTATTTGAAACGTTTTGGTTTTGGGATTGTTATCATCTTTTAGTTTTTAAATTTCTTTTATTCCATAAAATTATCTACTAATTATTAATCCCTCCGTCTCTTATTATAAGACTCTTTCAATCGTTTCACACAGTTTAAGAAAAAAGTGGTTAATGTATTGATCTTTTAAAAAAATTAATATCATTCCAAATATATCCTTATTTAAAAGTCACTATATTTTAGAGACATTAGCTGTGACATGGTGAAAGACTCCAAAAGTCACTTCCTAATGGTGTAGTTGAGCATGTGGTGGGTAAAACTTCATTAATTATTCACACTCATCAATATATGGAGAATAAAAAGAGTTGAATGCTAATGAAGGGCAAATATGGAAAAAAATGGTTTGCCTAAATACCTGCAAGTGGTCTTATATTAAGGGACGCTCAATTCTTCTAGAAGGGGTCTTATACATAGAAACAGATGGAAGTACATAGCTTTGCTACAGATTAGCTATGAGTTTATATCGATAAGGACTAAATTAGTGTATTTTTAATTTTTGGAAACCAAAACAATCGGTTTTAAATTAGAGGGATATTAAAACCAAATCTCGACTATATTCCGGGTATTAAAAACATATTTAACCAAAAAATATTACTACATCTATTCTTATTTATTTGTCCCATTATGTGAAAATATATAAAATAAGAAATAGAATAAATGTGTTGAATTACATTAAATTTATCATGTTTTTTCTTAATATATTCTTTATCTCTTAATTTTATTTATTAACTTTTTTCATTTGTTATTTCTCTTATTAAGGGTAAAAGTAAAAATGTAATTAATATGCACATGGATTAAATGAGACTCAACGCTAAAGAGTATTGTGAAAATTTATACACAGGTCAGCAACTTGACAAAATTAATGAACGTTATGATTAAGTTGTTTTAAAGTGTAAAGATATAAAACAATGGTTTTAAAAGTCAGAAACTGAGATCAAAGTTGATAAGGAATACAGAGACGAAAAACATATTTTACCCATAAATAGATACACATGTAAGATAAAAAGAAAAGAAAAAATGAAGAGAAAGTAATAGATTTGAAGTGAAAAAAAGAGAGATATAGAAAGAATAATAAGATGAGGAATTTATAGGTGTATAAATATTATGGTTGCTATAAATATTACAAATATGCATCTGGGAATGGTTGGAACATGACGTGCACTATAGATTTGTGTTCTTTTAATTTGTAATTGAGTAAAATTGATTTTAATAGAATTGTAGAATCAATAACTTAAAATGAATGATGTATGATTTATCAAACATATTAGATGAAAGATGAGGAATTTATAGGTGTATAAATATTATGGTTGCTATAAATATTACAAATATGCATGTGGGAATGGTTGGAACATGACCTGCACTATAGATTTTGTGTTCTTTTAATTTGTAATTGAGTAAAATTGATTTTAATAGAATTGTAGAATCAATAACTTAAAATGAATGATGTATGATTTATCAAACATATTAGATGAAAGTGATTTAAAATCAATTCCAACAATATTAATTACTATCTTTTATTTTTTTGAACGTTAATTATGTTTTTATCTATTAAAACTAAATGTTAATTTTTTTTGTCGTAACGTGTTAATTTTTGGCTGAATGTTAATTATTTATTGTAAGCATTAATTATTATCATTATCTGTTACAAATAAAAACCACATAATGATAATGGATGTTTTTATCCTATTAGATTTCTATTTTATTATATAACTTTAATTGTAAAAATTATTCATTCGTAATATACAGATTGAATAAAAAGACCCAATATTTACACTCAACTTACTTCGTTTACTTTTTGTTTAATAATTTGAATTCTTAATCCAAGTTAAAAACAATATAGAGCACAATATATTATGATAGTTAAAATAATTATGTTTTAGAGTTATTATGTTTTTATAACGGATTTTAATAGTTAAAATAATTAATTATGACAAGTTTGAATATGTAATACCAATAAATATCCATGTTAATGGTTGTTTTAATCAGGAAATTAAAATGTGTATTCCTACACTGCAACTTCGCGTTTTGATTCATTTGAGACAATGCTCATAAGTATATTACTCCCCAGTTCCTATATATAAGACCCCTTATAGAAAAATTGAGTGTCCCTTCATATAAGACTCTTTGTAGATTTTTAGATGAATTGATTATTTTTTTTCATATTTACCCATTAATGTTTAACTTTTTTAATTTCCCATATATTGATGAGTGTAAATAATTAATTCAGTTTTTCTTTTTTTGGTAAAATAAAATTTAGGGTGAGGGGATGATGCCCCAGTCCAAGGCAGGGAAAACCTCCGGGCTCTTGAACACTTGCAAAGGTACTTACATTTTACCTCACCCTAAGGAGACGAGTGGGGGTTCGAACCTATGACCGGTACGAAACTTGTCTTGCTCCACTCGACCAACCTCTTGGTGTTATAATTAATTAAGTTTTACCCACATACTCAATTACACCATTGGAAAGTGGCTTTTGGAGTTCCACCATGTGACAATTAATGTTTCTAAAATATAGTTACTTTTAAACAGGGGTATTATTAAACTATGTAAAACGGTTGTGAAAGGGTCTCGTAATAAAGGAGTGAGAAAGTAATTGATTAACATATAAAACAAGACACAATCCTATCCATATTCTCTATTCCCTATTCTCTATTTTTATACGAAACTTTTTATGAAAATGCAGGGGTGTCACACTAGTTAACAACAACCAATTTAGACTGTTCATCAAATCTAATACTCCAACTCCTAATCCTTTCGCTTTTTCACATTGTGGTTCGCGTGAGAAGAAGGCCGCTTCACAGAGGTTGATTTACAGAAGAGTTGTCGACGAGAAAGACTATTACAGTTCGTCGAACAACAACGAAACAAGTGGTGGTATGGCCCCGCAAGCACCAATGGCACTTTTGTTTTCCTCCACCATGGCAAGGCTCAAAAGCGCACAAACCGTGTTCTGCTTCGAAGTCTCCGGCCCATCTTGAGCACATAAACCAGTGACTTCACAGCACCAACGTTCGACGGTTCGTTATCAGCAACTTGTTGTCTTCGAGCAGAGACAGATTCAACAACGTCGTCACGTCTTCTTCCTGTATCGATGGATCACTGCACCGGAGCAGTGGAACCAATGCAGGAATGGCACCGGACTCACATATCAGAGCTCGGTAATTCGCAGACAGTGTTGTCTCCACTCATGGACTCCTCCAAAACCAAAACACAGATTTCAGATTTTTTTTCGTCAACACAGATCTCAGATCTTAGTTTTTTTTTTTATCAATGATCTCAGATTTTGAATACATTAACAATGACCCTAATGATTGACAATGACCCCAATGATTTTTGTCTATGGTTAAACTAATTAATCTTACGCTAATTAATAATTTAAAGTTTTAAATAAACTAATTAAATAAAGGCATGCATAAATATGAGTTTTATTGACACCTCTTTGCAATATAGCCAAAATTTTATTAAGTTTAAAAACCTTTGCTTCTAGTATGAACCTCCCGCTTGGTGCTTCATTGTAGTCGCCACCCTCCATCTTCTCTTTGTGTTTCACTCTTTGTCTTTCTACTTTGGATATACATAGACATAGATAACCGAAACTCTAGCTAGGACATATGCTTGAGTGCCGATTGTAACATCCTAAATTTTATTAGGATAAATATTAATTAAATTAAAGAGACTAATTAAAAAAATAATTAATTTAATGGGAAATAAATAATAGGAGTGTCATTATTATTAGTTTTGTTTCGTAAAGGTAATTTTAATTGAAAATAGAATAAGGGGGTGAGAGTGGGCCCCAAACCCAATTAGTATTTCTGTAAGGAGGGGTAACAGAGCACCATAATCCTTATTCGTATCATTCGTCAGTAAGCGAAACGCTAAGGAGGGGAGAAAGGGAGTCTCAAGAGAGAACTTGCTGAGGAGTGAACGCCAAGAATTCAAGAAAGGACTTCCTTGCTGTGATCAAGTTTCGCTTAAGGTACGGTGGGGGAGAGGGTATTGCCTGTATATGCATGTAGGGGATGTTTGGGTAGTAATCTAAGATGTATAATTCGAATTTATGAATGAATAACTGAGAATGATGATATAATCTAGTGATTGATGATTTATTGTTTGTGTATTGACAAATTATTGAATGAGTAAAGATGATATTGAAGATAATTGAAAAGGGGTGATTAGGGATTGAGAAATTGGGGTTTTGATGAATTGATGCTATAATCTGTAATAGATTGATGATTTATTGAGTATTGGATGTTATTAATGAGTATGAATGATGTTTAGACAAAAAGACTGATTAGGGATTGATTGGATGAGTTTTAAAGAGGTGAGAAATCGTGAAATCTGCGATATGCGTCGCGAGTAATCGATTACCAGGAGTGGTAATCGATTACCAGAGGGTTCTGGGCAACCAGGAGAGCTGTTTGCTCGCAGGTAATCGATTACAGAAGTTTGGTAATCGATTACCAGAGAGCATGTTTGCAGGTAATCAATTACAAGGTGGTTGTAATCGATTACCAGAGACCTTATTTGCGGGTAATCGATTACTAGAGGTTGGTAATCGATTACCAGAGTGGATCTTGAGATCCTAACTGTTTGATGATGATTGATGTGTTTGAGAGTACTTTATAATGAGTTTTGTGTTGATGATTAATGATGTTTGATGAGGATTGCGATGCTTATAATGATGAATAATGATGATATTTGATGAGTGTGGTGATGTATAATGATGATGATTGACGATGTTTGATGTTGTTTATGATGACTATGATGATGATGTAAATGATGATAGTGTGTATCACTTATGATGATGATGTTATTAATGATAGTGCATGTCACTTATGATGATGATGTGAATGATGATAAGTGTAGATCACTTTATTATGATGATGTTTGATGATGAGCATATTGGTGTATGATGATGATGATAAGTGTATATCACTTTACTATGATGATGTTTGATGATGAGCATATTAGTGAATGATGATGATGATAAGTGTATATCACTTTATAATGATGATATTTGATGATGAGCATGTTAATGCATGATAATGATGATTTATGATGATGGTGTATGTCACCTTTGATGATGATGTTATCTAAGTTGTGCGGGCCCATAGAGGGGGTACAACTCAGGAATGATAATGATGATGGTGTATATCACCTTTTGATGATGATGTTATCTAAGTTGTGCGGGCCCATAGAGGGGGTACAACTTAGGAGAGATGCATTGAGCATATGTGATGAGACTTGAATTGTGCGGGCCCATAGAGGGGGTACAATTCGGGAGGTGAACTGAGTTGTGCGGGCCCATAGAGGGGGTATGACTCAGGGGATCAAGATGTGGCATTCGATGCACGGGCCCATAAAGGTGGTGCAATCTAGGAGTGATTGTACGGGCCCATAGAGGGGGTACAACCTATCGGATAGTGTGTGGTAACACCGGTAGACCACCTTGGTACTAACTAGAGTGATTGACGAGGTGCACCAATTGTGTGGAGTTTCAAGTCATGATCTTTGGGTAGATGATGAGAGGAGTATTGATGTTTGATGATAATGAGTATGATGATATATGAACGATGTATGATGATAATGAGTATGATGATATATGAATGATGTCTGATGATAATGAGTATGATGATATATGAACGATGTATGATGATAATGAGTATGATGATATATGAATGATGTCTGATGATAATGAGTATGATGATATATGAATGATGTTATGATGATAATGAGTATGATGATATATGAATGATAATATATGAATGATGTTATGATGATAATGAGTATGATGATATATGAATGAGATTATGATGATGATGAGCTTGGTGAATGTATAATGGATAGATTTATGTGTTGTGAATATGAATGATGACATGACATGTATATGTTGATATAGAAGATTGATTATATGTTGAGTTTTAGATGAATGTTATTGATTGGTGATTTTAATATATTGATGGTATGATGTAATGATGTTGTGGGTGAGGATGGGTATTCTCTATGTGTATGTATGGGTAGTATTCCTTTTCCTCACCGTATTCTGTGGATATATTTTACAGGTGTTGATGAGGACACAACTGGTGTCGATTATGAATAAAAGGGTATGCTCTGATAGATGTGACATCAGGGTGTGTTTGGGGGTTTTACCATGTTCCTAGATTAGGAGTATCTTTATGAACTTCTGGATGCCTTGTATGGCAGGAGATTATTAATTGTTTTTATCTCTAAGGAGATTTCCGTTGTTTACAATTGATTTATATTTGGAGTTTGAGTTGATTTAATAAAGTTGTTTTCAAACTATGAGATTTATCATAAGAGTGATTGTGAACCTTTTTACCTAACGTGGGACTTTCCCTTTTCTAAACTACAATTTCTTTAATATATAAGAGTATGGGGTAGAAGGGTGTCACAGCGATCACTCCCTGTCGAAAAATATCTCACGCAACAAAAATAAATAAACACTATTGTTACAAAATTTTAATAAGTTAATATTTACAGCAAAGGCTCAACCCCTCAAGCAAACACAAAAAAAGGCTTCGGCTGAAAATCACCAGCCTATTAGATCAATCAAATCAGAATTCAAAACAAACAAATCAAATTAAGTGAATAAATAAAAAAATGAATAGAAAAGGGGTCAGAATCATCTGGACTCTTCACGCCCCTGCTTACACACACACATCAACTTTAGAGAATGAAGATATAGGGAGGAAAGGAAGCCGTGAGAGAGTGAAAGAAGCATAAGAGAGAGAGAGAGGAAGACAAGGAAGAAAGGGAGGGAGGAACGTGACAGTGACTGGAGGAGGCTGCGCGTGGCGGGGTGTCGCGGCGGCGCGACTAGAGTTCTCCATGACAGTGCACACGCAAAGACCGTTGTGGATGGTTAATTCTTTGATCAACTTTCTAATTTAGCATGTTGCTTTTCCTTCACCTGCTATGCTACTTCTTCTCGATCAGATTTTTGGTTAGTTATTGATCTTTTTCTTCTCACTTGGTTTTCTTAATTAATTACTAATAACACATTAACACTTATGAAGTATCGACTCCGTCACGGACCGAACACGACATAGACACAGACACAGACACCAGGACACGGGTGATGTCCAAAATATAGGACACCGGGACACTGCTTATATATATATGTATGTATGTATGTATATTAAAACTAAGATTTGTTCATTCATCTTCTCAAGACAAAGTTGTTTAGAGTTTTTTAACATGCGGAGAGAGAAAATGTGGAAGTTTTGGAACTGATTTTTTTTTTACTTTTTTAACCGATTTAGTTTTATTTTACAAAATATAATACAATAGTGTCGGTAAGGTATCCGAGTAGTGTTGAAGCTATGTTGAAGTCATGTCCCAGCCACAAAAAAATATTTATTTAATCTGACACCTATAGACCGGTGTCGACGTGTGTCGGACACCCGAACACGCCACTGAATAGAGGTGTCCATGCATCATAGATTAACACTATTTCCCTTGGCAAAAAATAATGTATAAAAAATGGGCTTTGGTGTTTGGAAGCCTCAACAATTTTAATGCGGGGAACCAGAGCATCCTCTTCCCAGTGATTATAGGACTGTATGGTAATCTTAATCTTAAACATCTTGAAAATATTTTTGAATTTGAATGATATATTACCGATAGACTTTGGGGTTAATTTCCAATTTCTGTAACTTATAGGCCAAACTAGCAAAATTTCATTTTTTAAGCAACAAGTGAAAAAAACCAGAGATAACAGGTGATTTAAGAGATGTCAGGCGTGGACAACCCATTGAGATGATTCACCGTAGTCTTTACCAATTTTGAAATATAAAAATAAGTTAAATATGTAAGCGGGTCGGATCGGGTATTTTGGAAAGAAACCCGTTGATCTCGGTTTGGTTCTGGGGTCTATTGAATTAGAAACCGTGGACCCGACCCGAGTTTATTAGTGAATTATGCAGACAGAACAGAAGTATAGAATAGGGACTCATTTCACATTTCAGAAAACTATTTTTTCCCTTTTCTTCTTTGCTGAGTCTTTACTGTGTGCCCTAGCCCAGTGTCGCGCCTCCGTTCACCGGTTCCTCACCCTCGCGGCCTCGCGTCGCGCCTCCGTTCACCGGTTTCCCTCCACTTTTCACCGCCGCCCGTTGCCGCCACCGTCACCGGCGTCTTTCTGTTCCCCTAGGTCGAGGATCGTTCTCAGGTAAGGGTTTTTTCCCCCAAATTCAATCTATTCGGCTATTCCCTTCTTCTGGTTTGATTTGGTTGGCGTTAGTTTGCTTTAGTGATGCATACGAGTTTTCATTGGATTGATCTGGTTTGCTTTAGTTTCCCCCAAAGCTCTGAACTCTGAACTCTGAAGCTTCTCTGCCTGGTTGATTGAAAGTGAAATCTCTGTGCTCTGTTCTGTGCTACTATATTTGTATCAATGTATGAATGCTTGATCATATATTTGTATGAATGCCTTGATCAACATATTCTACAAGTATTTTTTATTTTTAATTTATTTATTCTTTGAATTGAGATGAAGATATGGTTCTGCTCTGCAGGCTTTCTGCTAACAAAAACCTATTTCTGTACTTAGAACTGTGCCAGTTCGGTCTCTATTGGTTCGGATACTACTTGCCCGACCCGACCCGACCCCAGCCCAGAATATTTAAAACAACAAACCCCTTCCACAATATATTTATTTTGACGGCAGTTTATATTCCGCAATTGACTCAAACTCCATCCACTTTGCCCTAATTCCTCAAGTCGGAACCTGACCCTCCACCGCCCCAACCTACTTCCGATCAGCGATTTCGCCGTCGTTTTGCTCACCAGGTACCGTACCCTCTTCTTCTTTCAATCTTCATTCCCATCTGATTCAATTGTTCAATCGGTTCGGCAAACCCCCACCACGGAGTAGCATCTCTGGAGAGAGGTTGCGTTTTTTTTTTTCTCTAAGGAAAAAAAACTCTTGGTATTTTCCCGGAAAAAAATCTCTGGGATTTCCTTGTCGTATGGATCGGATCCTTTTGGGTCGAAATTAGGAAGATTTGGCCAAGTAGCAGTTCTTGAATTTGCTTTCTTTCTGAAGAAAAAAAAAAGATTTTTCTTTCTTGTTTGTTTTCTTTTACTTGGTTATAATATTTACGTGTTTATATTTGGCTTCAATTCAATACTACAATTCCCTTTTGTTTGTAATAGCGGCTGTTGCGTAACTAAGTTCATTAACTTACTTGTTTAATATGGGTGTCTTAACTGTTATCCCTTGGAACTGCAAGTTTTTTTTTTTTTTGGAGAACCTGGTTGCGTGTTTTGTAAGAGGACTAGAAGATGCTGAATGACTATTACACAATTCCTGTGCCTTAGGTTAGGTTTGCGAGTTTATTTTCATAGGACATGATTTTCTGAGGGAAAGAGAGGGAATGGAAGACTTATTGGAAGTCCTTCCCCTTTTGGTTTGGGAGTTTGTCCCCCTTTTGGTTTGGGAGTTTGTCCCGCTCTTCCCCCTCCAACCCTTCCCTTCTCCCACAAACACACTCTTAGAGTCTACAGAATCTTATAATCTTTGCAGTTTTGATTCCAAGACTAATTGGCTTATATTATCCCCCCTTTTTTTGGAATCGCAAAATCTGAATTTGGAGTCTTGGAAAAACCTTATAGCCATTTGTTTTGATTAATTTTTGTGTATAGGTGAGGTGTTTACTTGTAAAGAGTGTCATGTTGGCAGATGGCAGTGATAAAATGGATTAATGGAACATAAGATTAGTAGTCTCTTTTGGTTTTAATGTGTCTTTGTAAAGAGTGTCATGTTGGCAGTGATAGAATAGGTGAGGTATTTTATCCCCTTTCACACCTCTTTCTCTTTATTTTTTGGAGAGGTTGAGTAGTTGGTGCTGGTTGAATTGAACTCATTGTTTTCATTCAGTTCAGATATCTAACTAATTTTTCTTCTTCATGCAGTCGGTTAGCAGGAACTCTGTTGTTCTGTTTTATTACGAAGTGACAACCAAATGGATGATTGGGGGTAATGAGATTTTGCTTCATGTTTTTTGTTTGTACATGCACTTCACCTGTTGTTTATTGTCAATGTAATTTCTGGAATCTGTATCTTTTTGGGTGAACTTGTTAATTGGGTTTGTAGTATGTTGTTATTTTCAAACAGTCGACAAGTGTTGGCCTTTTATATTTTTGTCTATTTAACCTCTAGAGTCTAGACACCATCTTTAATATTTTCTCCTACCATCTTCCCTATTCTCTCAGAAGTCAATTGATTGTTCACTTACACATTGATTCATTATGAGTATGCTTGGTATCAAGGTAATTAAAATCGACATTTTACCTTGAATCGGGAACGTGAGTGAAAATAGTAAATCATGGAATCGTAATAGGAAGATTTTTCAAAATTCATATATACACATAAAACAACATAAATAAGAAAAAAAACACAATTAGATCACTAATAGCACATATTAACTTGCATTCATAATTCATAAGAATGTCATACTGATACATAAAGTAGTAAAACACTTATCAACTCCAAACACAAAACAAAGTAGCGGGGGTAGAGAATAGAGACCAAGTGAGAGTGACTGTGAGACTGACAAAACAAAGTAGCAGAGCAGAGAACAGAGAGAACAAGTGAGAGTGAGAGTGAGAGTTGAGACTTGAAACAAAAAAAAAAAAGAGCAGCCTAAAGGCAGCTTGATTGAGAGAGTACCAGTCAAACAGAGAAAGGGAGCACTCAGGGGAAAAGCAATAACCTCATAGTCGCAGTCGCAGAACAGGGAAAGAACACCGTAGCAGACAGGAGTTAGGTTGTCTCAAAGTATCAGGACAGAGCAGGATTCATGTCGCAGAAGAAGGAGATGGGTTGTCTCAAAGTCGCAAAACAGCGGAGGAGTCGCGTTGCACAAGGAGGAGGAAAATGATGAGTTTCTGTTCGAGCTTGAGGCAGAAGAGGCTCTCATTTAGGGTTCAGCTAAGTTTTTACCTAGGACCGATTTTGCATGCGAGTTGCAACTAAATGCACACAACTAAAATCACATTTGCTCAAATCTAAAAATATTTGAGTGAATTTCTAAATGCACGCAACTAAAACATAAGATTTCAAAATCAATTAAATTTTTTGTAACTTTCCAAAATGAAAGATTTGTTTATAAATCAAATTAATTCCCAAATTTTGTGATCCCAAACATGTTATATATGACTGTAAAAGCCTACAAATCTAGTATAATATAATGAACTAATCAACTAATAATTCAGTCCTAGTATACTATGTTTCTTCTACTGTATTTTGTATTGTTGTTAATTTTAGAAATTCTTGTGCATTTGTTTCAGAGGACGAGCAATTGGCTCCTCTTGATCTCACATCAAAAGACCAACCTAAAAGTAAATGGGATGATGAAGATGTGGATGAAAATGATGTGAAGGAATCATGGGAGGATGAAGACGAGCCTGCTCCGGTATGAACAACTGAAAATGATGTCACAACGGGGCATTACTTTTGCATGTGTAAAAATTAAAAAACTAAGAATGGAGGGTGGGTTTGGGGGGCTTGTATAAAACTAAAATGGTTTCAGTTGTTTAACTCATAACTTTTTAACAATTATTACCTTATTAATACAATTAAATTTGAGTTTCACTATTTCTTTTGATGAAATTATGCTGATATTTCTATAATTATGGTCTTTAAGGGTTCCCTTAGTTGCTAATTGCCATCTTTTTTCTTTCCATAATTTTGTCAGGCACCTGCAGCACCTGCTGTAAAAGCTACTGAAAAGGCTCCTAAAAAGTCTTCTGAAAAAGTTACTGAAAAGAAGGGAAAGAACGTAGAACCAGTGAAGGAAGAACCATTGGATCCTGTGGCTGAAAAGCTTCGACAACAAAGGTATATTTTTAATTATCTTCCATCTAATTTGTTTACCCTGATGTTCCTTTTGGAATGTATTGTTATGGGTGCTGATATCATATATTATTACACACTACAAGTAACAATATGTAGGTTTGTCATGTATACTAATTAGGAAAATATGATTGTAAGTGTAAATTGTTACAAATTTACAAGTCCATATTGAATCTTTATTGTTAAGTTGCTTTCATGTACTTTTTATTGGCATCTTGGTTTCCATTGCATGACAAAGTGGTCTGTCAATACCTTCTGTGTTGTTTCACTACAAATTTCTGTTAGAGCTAGAACTTCTTTGACTAGTACTTGGTAGTACAGTGAACCCTAAACCCTAAACACCTTCTGTGTTGTTTCACTACAAATTTCTCTGTTAGAGCTAGAACTTCTTTGACTAGTACTTAGTAGTACAGTGAACTCTAAGTCTGTCTTTGATTCACTATGGTGCTTACATACTGATGGGCTGATTTTTATTTTAGGGTAGATGAACTATTTCTAGAACGAAAGAAGGGTTCCAAAGGAGGGAGGGTAATGAAAACTCCTACTAACTCAAGATAAAACTAAAAAAAAAGCCAGTTTCCAAATCACCAAGCAGAAACAGAGCAAAATTCCTAGCAAAGCTATGGAGACAAATTAGCTCCATTTCTATGCAAATTTACCAATGGGACTTCACTGCAGAATCCGTGTGGTGAACATTATAGGGATGCCAAGGAAAATTAGGAAATGATAATGTCCCAGAGCAAGACTAAGGATAGAGACATTCTTTTTTTAAGTCCAAGCTCTTTAACCAAACACATTACGGTTAACTTAATGGCTACAGCATTTAAAAGAAGCAGGTTGCTAATTTAGATAAAGCAGTCTACCATAGTTTCTTATTTAATTTACTCTCTATGACAGACTAGTTGAAGAAGCTGATTATAAGTCCACTAAGGAATTATTTGGTGGGGGACGTGACGAAAAGAACCTTGATACTTTTATACCAAAATCTGAGAGCGATTTCTTGGAGTATGCAGAGCTCATCTCTCACAAGATTCGTGCATTTGAGGTAAATTTAGATACTTCTGCCTCCCTTCCCCTTTAAATATTTCTCAATAAGGTATCCTAATTTCCATTTTGATGAATGCAGAAAAGTTATCATTATATCGGTTTACTGAAGGCAGTAATGAGATTATCAATGACTTCCTTAAAAGGAGCAGATGCAAAAGATATTGCATCTTCTATAACTGCCATTGCAAATGAAAAGATAAAAGCAGAAAAAGAAGCCAATGCTGGTAAAAAGAAGACAGGTAACATCATCTTAGATTAGAACCTTTCTATGTTGCTTTTGTATTTGTGTTTGTTTTCTCTCTTTTTGGTTTTTTCTTTTTGGTTTTCAAGGTTTTTGCTTTGTCTGCAGGTGGTAAGAAAAAACAGCTTAATGTTGACAAAGCTGATGATGATTTTGTTACTAATCGATATGATGATATGGATGATTATGATTTCATGTGAAAATTTTTGGTTCAGTTCCATTCAGATTCAGTCACAAGATTCAACTGTTTCAACATTGGAAGTTGCAAAAAAACCCTTCGGCAGACCGATGTCAAAAATTGATGAGTGCTATCCTGTATTTTGTCTAATAAGAGTGTGCATCAGTGTCCTTTTTTCTTCATTGTCAATTTTGTCACCATCATACTTGGACGTTAGTCTTTCATTAGATGATTTATATAAGTTAAAAGTTTGAAGATGAACGTGGCAACATTCAACATTACTTTTAGCTTGGGTACATTTAAATATGCTCTTGGATTGTAAGAATAGAATTTGCCCTTTTATTTCTGAAAGAAGTTGGTTATGCCATAATTCTTTTGTCATGGTTGGATGTTGACATTAATTATCACCCACTGACTGAGTTATAAGGAGTGGTATGAGAATGATGAGATTGCCTTGTTTGTCTATGGTCATTATATTATAGACCAGTTAAAAACCGTCTAGCGGTAGATGTATTATTAAATAGATATGCTTTTGGTACCTTATACCTCTTAAACTGGTATTATTTTTGACATTGCAAATCAGTCCAAAAAAACAAAAAGCTACCACACCTTCCTAGTTCATTTCTTCTTTTAAAATTGCACCGTCTTCCTGGCACTAGGCTTAGGAGAAGAGCATTATCTAATTCACTACCTAGTATGCAGGGGTGAGGATAAACATTCTTAGGCCACATCTAGTACAAGCCCGACGCTCAATTGATGGGGTCAGGACGTGCTGCTGGAATGGAGGATTTACAGTCAAGAAAACAACTTTGATTTTTACACTTATTTTTTTTACACTTTTGTCTACATTCATTTTTTTTATATCTCTTTTTTCACATCACATGGTCTCTATCTTCATTCCATTTTTCTTTCTATTTTTCTCTTTTCTGCAATTTTTACGCTCAAATTTTAAGTGTGAGAAAAACTTTTTCCTTAAGAAAAAGGATAAATTAAAATTTTCATCCCTATAATATACATAATTTTGTATTTTTGTTTTTGAAAATTTTTCTTTTTATTTTATCTTTCTGAAATATTTAAGCTATTTTTTAGTTTATGCTGCTAACTCTTTTATTAATTATGGATGTGTCGAATGTTCATCACAATCATCAATCTTATATTTAGTACCTTGGTACACTATATAATAATATTAACCTCCTTAAACTTATTCAACGAGTCAAATATTATGTCCAACTTGCAATTTTTTTCTAATTTTTGCATATTTCATTCTTCTTATGTCTCATATACTGACTCTAAATGAGTTTAAGTAGGTTAACATTGTTGTATAATGTGTTAAGATATTACATATATGATTTTTTATTATGATGGGCGTTCGATAGATCCACATTTATTAGTAGAGTTAACAATATGGAATAAAAAATAGCTTAAATATTCATAAGGATGAAATAAAAAAAATTTTATTCCCGGGTTCAATCCCCACTAAACACACTCTTAGGGAGAGGTGAAGAGCCTTAACTGTGACTAAGCCCCTAATAGAAATACCCCTGAAAATAGACTAATAGGGGATACCTCTGGTGAAAACAAAAAAATAATAATAAAATTTATTTGAGGGACGAAAATAAAAACTTGAATATTTTATAGGGATGAAAAAGTTATTTTACCCTAGGAAAAATTATTGATTAAACCTACAAATTGGTCTTTGACTTTTTTTTTTGCGTCGGGCAGTTTAGTCCCTCACATTTAAAAATGACCCTGTTAGTCCCTGACAATCTTCACCGTCTATCAGTTTAGTCCAATGTCACATTTTCCATTAACAGAGAGCTAAGTTGTCACGTTAAGTGACACATAGGACAAAATCGCAAATTAGTCCCTAACCTTTTTAACATCGAGCCATTTAATCCTTGACATTTAGAAATGACTGTTAGGGATTGAATATTGTAGAAATGTATGACTCTCTTTTGAACTCTAAAAAACCTCTCAAAATACATTCATGTGCATTCAAAAAGTGACCAATTATTCTCTTGAAGATCAAGTATGTTCAGATTAAATCTCTTCGTTTTAACTTTTGATTTCATTCTTTCTCTTCTTTATCTTATTTTGTGTTTTTATTTCAATTAGCATATTAATTAAAGGAAAAATGTATTTAAGGATTATATTCTTCACCAGATTGTTCATTAGAATCTTATTTGCATTATAAATACATTGGACAAAATTTCACCTACCTTGTGTTTGGACAGAGAAATTTAAAATTACTAGAATTTATGTGTTAAAATAGTAGAAGAAAGAATTTCAAATGACAAATAAGAGGGTTTTTTATGATAAATAGGGGAATTTCAAATGACAAATATTGAGAGGGAATTTCAACATTTCTCTTTTATGTTCAAACTTTTTAAATTGTCATTGTCAATTCCTTTCATTTTAACAATTCACTCAACATTGTGTATTATAATTTTGAGAATTCTAAAATTCTCTATCCAAACACAAGGCTAGAGAACTTTCCTTATAAGAACATCCCAAAGCTCTCCCATTGGAAAAGCATATGAACTAAAGCTTGTACTTGTGCTTTTTCATATGAAAATGATTAACACAAAGACAAGGGAAGAAGAATACGAATAAGAAACTTAATCCTCAAGAGGGTTCATTTTCTTTAATAAATGTGCCAATCGAAATAAAAAACAAATTTAAATAAGAAAGTGAATGAATGAAGCCAAAAGTTTAAAAGAAGAAATTTAATCTGAACATATTTGATTCTTGAAAATATAATTGGTCACTTTTTGAATGGACATGAATGTATTTTGAGAGATTTTTTAGAGTTCAAAAGAGAGTCACGCATTTCTACAACATTCAATCCCTCCAGAGTCATTTTTTAAATGTTAAGGATGAAATTTCCTGATGTTAAAATAGTTAGGGACTAATTTGCGATTTTTCTAGGTCCTATGTGTCACTTAACGTGATAACCCAGCTCTCCGTTAACAGAAAGTATGATGTTGGACTAAACTGATGGACGATGAAGAATGTTAGGGACTAACATGATCATTTTTAAATGTCATGACTAAATTGCCCGACGCTAAATAAATCAGGACCAATTTGTGGGTTTACTAAAAAAATTAATCATATAACAAAATCGTACAAAATCTTATCTAACATACTTTATTTTCTATCTCTCTTCATCATATCACTCATCACATTTCACACTTCTCTCTCTTCTACTTCCATTGTTTTCAAAATTGTACAATCTTTTTTTACATAGTTGTTGTATGACTATAATAATAATTGGAAAAAAAATTTCCACACCCAACTTCATCCACCCACCGCACACCCGCCCCCTCTTTTTTTGTTTTTTTACCAATTTCTTTTTTGTGAAAAGTAACATTTTCTGTATAAAAAATATTTTTTTTACCAACTTTTTTTTTGTGGACAGTAACATTTTTCTATTAAATATATTTTTTTTATCAATTTTTTTGCGTGAACAGTAACATGTTTTGTATAAAAAATAATTTTTTTTGAAAAAAACATTCTATCTATAATTAATCATATTGACAACATAGATAACCACCAAATTATATATCATTAACCATAATTACAAGTGAGACAAAAAGGTGGTTAAGTGTGAGTTAGTAGATAAAAATGGTTAAATGTGAGATAATATGTGGGTAAATGAGTTGCTCAAGTGGTTAACATTTAATCACTTCAAAGAATTATAAGTGAGACAAAATGTGGTTAATTGTGTGTTAATACGTGGTTAAATAAGTTGCTCAAGTGGTTAATATTGATATAAGTTCAGAAATGACAAATCTATAACTTTGTTTTCAAGTGAAGAGGTGGTTAATACCATATAAGTTGGCGGTTAACTGTGTTATTAATCTGGTGAATAATTTGTTTTTAAGTAAACATGTGGTTAACGCTTTATAAGTTGGTGGCTAACTGTGTTATTAATCTGGTTAATGGTTAATATCATATAAGTTGGTGGTTAACTGTGTTATTAATTTGGTGAATAATTTGTTTTTAAGTAAACATGTGGTTAATACCATATGAGTTGGTGGTTAACGGTGTTATTAAACTGGTTAATAATTATAACGGAGACAAAAAGTGGTTAACTGTGAGTTATTATGTGGTTAAATTAGTTGCTGAAGTGGTGAATATTGATATAAGTTCAGATAACTGTTCAAAATGACAAACCTACTCTGTTTTCAAGTGAACATGTGGTTAATACCATATAAATTGGTGGTTAACTATGTTATTAATCTGGTTAACCGACAATAATTTTTTTTTTAAAAAAAGTAGGTACTGTTCACATTTTAAAAAAGTACTATTCAAGCATGTGGTTAATGCCAATTAAGTTGGTGGTTAACTAGGTTATTAATCTGGTTAATCAGAAATATTTTTTTTTTAAGAAAAGAATCAGACTTTTTTGAAAAAAAAAATTGTCAAATTTTTTTTACTGTTCACATATAAAAAAAAGAAAAAAAAAGACTTTTTTGAAAAAAAAATTGAAAAAAAATGTTACTGTTCACATAAAAAAAAAAAGAAAATTTGGGTGTGTACTGGGTGGACACTGTTTGGATGTGGGATTCTCGCGATTGATAATAATTTATCTTTACAAGTATAGATAATGTCTCCTCCACACCACGTCTTGAACACTTGCAACACTGATGCACATCTTGGAACTAGTCCTCTCGCTATCGTTTTTACCTTTGCTATTGATTTCTCTTTGGCTTGAACACGAATATCTAAACCAACATCGTTCTTCACCCCACTTGAATATAGTTATGACTTAAATCCATGAGAAGAGCTCAACCCAAAAGTCTGGTCATTGGTCCATTAGGTGGGAGAGTCTCATGGCTGAAGTATCACAATGAGTGTCTTATTCCACTCATTGCCGCCCCCTTTTAAGAGTTAAGGTCCACGACGACTTTCACTCTATCTGCACTGACACGATGGTAGCCCTCTTCCTTTTTTTCGACGGTTTCACTCACCTATCAATATTCGATTTTTTACACCTTAATCCACCCTATAGGTAGGCCTTTTCGTAGCCCAACCCAAAAAGCTAGCTCATTAGGTGGAAGAGCCTCATGGCTTAAATACCACAATGAGTGTTCTATTCTACTCAATGTGGGACTCAACAAATTTCCTCTCTTTGGCAGCACATCACCCATCCTTAGCCATATTCTTTTGTCATTTGAATCTACTCCTTGTTTCTTAAAAGAGAAGTAGAGTATGTTGGGATAAATTTCTTAAGCCAAATAAAATTTTTTCATTAATCAATCGAGAACCGTTGTGTCAGATTACAAAGTTAAGGTTAGTGACAACCTGTATCCATTGACGTTGACCAAAAGTTGCAGCGGAATAGCCTTTTGGTGCAATGATCTTCCTCAGTCAAATCACCGGACTCCTCAAATGGGACTTGATATTCCTCTTCTGTTGGGGAGACAAAGAGATGTGTTTTGATTTGGCGTATTGGGGACCATGACCATCTTTTCGATTTTAAACTTGTTATAGTTCCCATTAATCCCTAACGGGCCAAATCTGGTTTCCACTTATCTGAGCCCATATCGATTTTTCCTATTGGCAGTCTAAAGGCTCACTAAAATCAGATCACTTTTATTGAGCCCAACTAGATGTAAATAGCTAATATAAATGCTACAAATAATATATATTCCCATATAAATTATTAGAAATAAAATTTCTAACAATCTCCCACTTGGTTTCATATTCATTTAAGCATTTATTTCACAAAATTTTTTAGGCGCGCAACCGTATATTGTTTACTTTTAGATTACCCTTATACAATCTGGTTCATTTCATACAACAACCGGGAAGCGCTGCAGCTTTCATCATAACCCAATGTGACTAAACCACAATGATCATCACAATTGTATATACTCAATGACATGGATCAAATATGGATAAGTGGCATGGAAATTACATGCAATGTGATCTTAGTCATGTCTATTTCCAACTGGTCCAAACTTTATTCTTTATAGAGATCAATTCAAAATGCAATATAATTATTGTACAAAATAAGCTAGAGTAGAATGACAAAGATCAACTTATTCTTTAGTAAATAAGAAAAAATAATCAGAACATATAATATAAATAGGACTTCCACTTAAACTAAGGTACTTTCAGGAATTACACCCATATGAGCAATGTGCTCATGAAAAACTCTAGGCACTAAACCCTTAGTAAGTGGATCAGCTAGCATAAAGTCAGTCCCTATATGTTCTATAAAAATTTGCTTATTTTGAACTCTTTCCTTAACAACCAGAAACTTGATATCAATGAATTTTGACTTGGTTGTACTCCTATTGTTATTGGAATAAAGAACTGTTGAGTTATTGTCACAATAGATTTTCAATGGCCTTTCAATGCCATCGACCACATGTAAATTAGTGACAAAATTTCACAGTCATATCCCATGGTTGGACGCCTCAAAACAAGCAATGAACTCTGCAACCATGGTTGAAGAAACTATAATAGTCCGTTTAACATACTTCCAAGAGATAGCTCCTCCAACCAACATAAAGATGTATCCAGACGTGGAGCGTTTGTTGTCTTGACATTAAGCAAAATCAGAGTCAGAGTACCCAATGATCTTTAAACTGTTAGACTTCTGATAGGTGAGCATATACCCTTTTGTTCTCTTCAAATAGCTCATTACACGCTTCACTGCCTTCCAATGCTGCATCCCAGAATTACTTAAGTATTTGCCCAAAACTCCTACTACAAATGCAATATTGAGACGAGTACAAACTTGAGCGTACATTAGACTTCCCACAGCTGAAGCACAGGGAATCTTTTGCATCTCATTTCTTTCAAGATCATTATTAGGGCACTGTTTGAGGCTAAATTTGTCTCCCTTGGCTATAGGGGTATCTCCTGGTATACTATCTTTCTTACTGAATCTATACAAAACTTTATCGATATAGCTCTCTTGTAATAACCTTAAGATACCATGAGAACGATCTCTTAGTATCTTAATACCTAATACAAAATAGGCTTCACCAAGATCTTTCATTTCAAAGATCTTTGTCAGAAATCTCTTGGTTTCATGCAATAAGCCTATAGCGCTGCTAGCAAGCAGTATATCATCGACATATAACACCAAGAATATATATTTACTCCCACTGAACTTATGATAAACACAATTATCAACTATATTTGCCTCAAAACCATATGAGGTAATAACTTGATGAAACTTGTGATACCATTGACGGAAAGCTTGTTTGAGACCATAGATGAATTTCTTTAGTTTGCATACCATAGATTGAGTCACTAGACACCAAATTTTCTGGTTGCATCATATAAATTGTTTCTTCAATGTCACCATTTAGAAATGCAGTCTTAACATCCATCTGATGGAGCTCCAAATCATAATAAGCTACCAGTTCCATTATTATTCTAAAAGAATCCTTTGAAGAAACTGGAGAAAAGGATTCTTTGTAATAAATGCCTTGCTTTTGAGTGAAGCCTTTAGCAACTAAACGAGCCTTTCTCGATATTGCCTTTTGAATCCCTCTTGGTTTTAAATATCCATTTACAACCAATAGGTTTCACACCTTCAGGTAATTCAACGAGATCCCAAACACCATTGTCTTGCATAGATTTCATCTCATCCTTCATGGCATCAATCCACTTTTGAGAGTTAGAACTGCGCATAGCTTGACAGAAGTTGATTGGATTATCCTTTGTTAAACCAATGCCATCCTCATGTTCTTGGAGAAACACATTATAATCATCTGTAATTGCACTTCTCCTTCCTCTAGTGCATCTCCTTAATGGCACTTCTTGAGGTTGTTGAGCTTGCTCTATGGGTATTTGAGGGAGAACCTCATTGTTGTCTTGTGCTGGGACAATGTCAAGAATAGCTCCATCATTGTCATCTATTACTGGGGTAGATATTGGAATAGTAATAGGCACGAGGACTTGATCACTGTCAATGACAGGTTCTTCCTCAAAGACAACATTCCTTATGCTTGCTTCCTTCCCAAACTCAAAATCCTCAAGGAATCTCACATTCCCCGTCTCAAAGAATGATCTAATAATGGGATTGTAAAATTTATAGCCCTGAGAGCGTTCAAGATAGCCAACAAAATAACAGCTAATTGTCCTTGATTTCAGCTTGCTTTGATGCGACCTATAAGGACGCACCTCAATTGGACAACCCCAAATATGTAAATACTTTAGGCTTGGCCTTTTACCATTCTATAGCTCATATGGAGTTTTGTTAACTGCTTTATTTGGTACTCTGTTTAGGATGTAAATTGCAGTCTTAAGCGCTTTTCCCCACAATGACTATGGCAAGGAAGAATGACTTATCATACTTTTCACCATATCCTTAAGAGTCATGTTTCTACGTTTTGCAACACTGTTCATGCTTGATTTCCCAAGCATAATATACCGAGGAATGATGCCACATTCCCGTCGGAAAAACGCGAAAGGCCTTGGACGTTGTTCACCTGATCCATCATATATGTCGTAATATTCACCTACACGGTCAGATTTGACGACCTTAATTTTCTTTTCAAGTTGAAGATCAACTTTAGCTTTAAAAGTTTTGAAAACGTCTAGAGATTAAGATTTCTCATGAATTAAAAATTCAAACATGTTTTTAATTCAATTCATCACACAACTGTTTATAATTCCTTAATCGTGTTTTTTTTAAATTAATTGAATTAAAAACAGAATATCAACAAATGACTATTGCGTATCAATATATAACGTTTTAATATATTTCGTTTTATGAAACAAAATGTTAATATATAAATAACAATTTAAAAGCCAACAAAAAAAAACGTGGCTGCCAATCAATAATTGAATTCTAAAAAGCCAAGCAATTGTTTTCTGCGGCCAATGAATAAAAAAAACAATGCAAAGATTGATTCCCGTATTTATACAACCAATTAAACCAAATTGAAAAAAAAAAAGAAAAACTATATTCCATATATGAATCAAATCATGTAAATAAAACACAAATCAAAGATTAATTAATTTAAAAGGCATTGTCTAGGGTGAATCACCGCATGAGTGGAACACCCGTGACACAACTTGTTATTGACATTGGATTTAGTACTTTTTCAATTAACGGTTGATATTCATTACCGGTAACCGGAGGAGTGTTAATTAAAAAATTTATAGAAAAGTACCTCCGTGTGTTTAAGTGATTGAAAGCCTATTTATATATTTTTTTTTCTATTGGTCCCTGTTCTTATTCCCCTGTTTTATGGTTAGAGCCTATACGCACAAGAAAAAAATTTCAGCCTGGGCTTTGCCTTTTTTTTGTTTAGTTTCGATTTTACATCTCATAAAAATGTTTCTGGTAAAAAACTTTGGAGATGGTAGCATAAGAAGAAACGAAGAGATCATTGTTTCAAGACCTCCGCTGCTCCATTGCTTGAAGCCACGACCCAAGCTCTGGTTGTTGCACTCATGTTATATCCACAGGCTGGTTTGGGTGGAAAAGAAGAAAGGAGAAGCAAAACCGGGGGCGATTCCAAGCATTTCCCAAAATCCATGCGTTGTTTCATTGTTTAGTCTCCTGAAGATTCATGGAATGGAGTTATTGTCGTAAGCATGTATGACTCAGAATTTGGATACAATGCATGCATAGAATAGTTTTTATTTTTTAAATCAATATTTCTATTTCTATTACTATTACTATTAATAATAATATACCGTAAAAATATAATAATATTACTTTTTCTATTAATATTATTTTTATTACTATTATTTTGATTGAGGACTTCATTACAATTTTGTAAACTTGGTTTTATTTCTTTTAACAGGTCATCGAACCCATTATTACAGGTAAAAAGAGTGTTTCACCGGTGACACACTCATGAGGTGAAACACCCTAGAAGCACCCTAAATTTCAATCACAAAAGAATTGTAATGATACGCTGTAGAACCCCAAAACCTAACGACAACGATGGCTCTAATACCACTTGTTGGGATAAATTTCTTAAGCCAAATAAAAATTTTCCATTAATCAATCGAGAACCGTTGTGTCAGATTGCAGTGGAATAGCCTTTTGGTGCAATGATCTTCCTCAGCCAAATCATTGGATTCCTCAAATGGGACTTGATATTCCTCTTTTGATGGGGAGAGAAAGAAATGTCTTTTGATTTGGCGTATTGGGGATCATGATCATCTTTTCGATTTTAAACCTGTTAGGGTTCCCATTAACCCCTAACGGGCCAAATCTGGTTTCCACTTATCTGAGCTCATATCAGTTTTTCCTATTGGCAGTCTAAAGGCTCACTAAAATCAGATCACTTTTATTGAGCCCAACTAAATGTAAATAACTAATATAAATGCTACAAATAATATATATTGCCCATATTAATTATTAGAAATAAAATTTCTAACAGAGTATTCCTAGGACCGGTACACATAATTAGTCCAATAAATTAAAGTGAGTGGGTGCACAATAGAAAATATAGGTGGCATTTAAAATACACCCCTCGACGCTCAATGACAGCTGCAAGATTTGTCAATTTTTAAACATAAGGCCATAATTTTGAGTTGTTGAACTGATTTCCCGTTTCCATTTTCAAGAATGCTTTTTATTGCAATCTATCCCTTGTGCCTTTTGTAATTCATTTTTTTTGCTTCCAACTGTTGTTTTTGTTCTGTCGAAGTTTGCCGAGGTCTCAACACTGTTGGCATAGTTCCCAAAGGAGGGACTTGAGGGAAGTGTACACCTGGAGAAAATTAGGACAAGGTCAATTTGGCATCACATAGTTGTGTAGATACAACTCCATTGATCACACCTATGCTTGCAAGTTAATCTCGAAGTGGAAGTTGTTGTGCAAAGAGGACTACAATGATGCGTGGAAGGAGATTCAGATAATGCACCACTTGTCTGACCACCCTAATGTTGTGAATTCATGGCGCCTACGAGGACTCTTCCTTTGTTCACTTGGTCATGGAGCCCTGTGAAGGTGGTGAGTTGTTTGATAAGATCATAAAGAAGGGGAATTTCAGTGAGAGACAAGTTTCCAAGTTGATCAAGAATATTGTTGAGGTTGTGGAAGCTTGTCATTCTCTTGGGATTATGCACAAAGACCTCAAACGGTCAAATCTAAGAACTTCTTATTCGACATTGTTGAAGAGGATGCTAAACTCAAAGCCACTGATTTCAGGTTGTCTATTTTTTACAAGCCAAATTTGGTTGTGTTCGAGTATATAACTTAGACTCGGGTATTTTGGAATCTCGGACTCGGGCACGTGCTCTGGTAGGTCAGTCTGATGGTTCATGACAGAGGGGGAGTACCTATAAAGACATATTAGATCCGAGAATATAGTAGTTAATGCGTAAAAATGTGTACCTGAAACCTGAAGTATGTAGTGTTTATAGTGGAATTTCTTGGGATCTGGATCTTGGGCCATTATCCACAAGTTATGATCCTGTAATGCGCAGTGTAGGGGAGCTTCAGGTACTTCTTGTTAAGGGTTGTTTGGTTTATGGGGCCGACTTGGCTATTTGGGTCGACTTAGTCGTATGGGCTGAGTTCCATCTAGTATGAGCTGCTCTGATTGGGTCCTGAAGTCCTGTTCGTAATAGGTTGCTTCTTTTACTTCTATTACAATTATTCAGAGTGATTAGTGAAGTGATGATTTGATAATTTCACATCTCAAACATTTGTGATGTGATGCTATGAAGGAAGATGCGTGTTTACTGATTTAATTGTTGAGTGACGAGGATGCGCGATTTTTATGTTTATCTCATCATCCCATTTATTCATTTCTCTTCTTATTCTTCTAGAGACCCCATTATGAAACACATAAATGGTTGATGATGGATGGTTAGTGGTGAAGTCTAGCAATTCCTACTTGGACTCGAGTAAACAAATTAAGCTTCTATGATCTTTGTAGTGATGACACGAACGCCACATAAAAACCAACAAAAGGGTAGAAACACATCCCAAAGAGGTTGCTACCACCGCAACATGTATCCCTTGACCCATCTATTTTTTTTGTCACAAATTCAGATTCTTTTTACTCTTTTTTCCTTTCAATTTCTTATGCATAGATTGTGCTAGTCTAAAAGGGTTGGGTTTGGAGGAGAAATGGTGTGGGGTTTAAAGTAGCGAGGTCCACATTGTAAATTGTATTTTTTTATCATGGTTTTTAAAATTGGACTGATCGGTTCAATCAGTTCGACCGAAAATTGGCTGGTGACAAGTTCATTCATTCTGGTTGTCACGGCCCAAATCTGAGGCCGTGACTCCCGCACAAACTAATACCTTTAGCCTGACAAGCTTAACAACAATAGTGCAATACTTGACAAATGAATTTCCCAAAATAGACATGCTTCCAAATTTTACAGAAATTTGATAGTCTCCCATAAATTTTGGACATCTCAAAATTTTAGAAATCCTGCCAACAATACACACACACACACACACACATATCCAACCAAAGTTTCCAAACAATATAATATATATCCAGTAAATATTAAAATATACATCTCAACATAAATCTATAGCTAGACTCCTATAGTTGCAGATTTGTACATGCAACCAAAATACATGAAATGGCAACCAAACAAAGGAGGCCTACCAAGAGAAGAGTAAATGAAGTCAAAGATATCAGAATCTTCTAGCAGCCTGCTACTCAACTGCTTAGGAATCTGGATAAAAACAATAGAAAGGGGTAAGTCACAAAGACTTAGTGTGGGCCTAACAACCACCTTGAACTAGAAGGGAAACACACCAACACATGAGTTATTTGATAGAAACCATTCTCAGTATAAAATTTACTTCTCAATATAAACTTACTAAATAAGTGAGTTCAATAAATACCACAATCTCATATATACTTGTATCCATGAGGTTAAATTTATCATATCCAAAGCAATAATAGATTTGTCATACATAAGTTTAATAAGGAATTTTGAAATGAAATACATTGAGTAAAACATAAATCATATGAAATGTAAATACAGTAGGGATCACTCGTCATAGGACCGAGAGGCGGCTCCATCTAACGGATAGTCCTTTCCTCTCTAGAATCATGTTTATGTCTCAATATCACTGGGGGAAACTACATCTCGCCGATAGCTTTCTCCTCCAAGAGTGGCCTCTCCCTTGGGAAGGCTCCATCTAACGGATAACCCTCTCCACCCAGATCATAGCATGTCTCAATATCATCGGGGGCGGCTCCATCTCGTTGATAGCCCTCTCCATTGAGTGGGCTCCATCTAATGGATAACCCTATCCTAAAATAATAATACAACCAGGTGCACCTAGGTTGTTATCCTCTAGTAACGACATACGAGGTTCTAACATGGATCCCAATAACATAAATCACAATTTATTCTATTTTCTTGAAGTCATTTTCAAAATTCAATCTCCATTTTCATCAAACATAATCGATTTAAATTTATAAATTTATCAACCTCTAAAATGAATTTCACAGAGAATAAAATCGGTATAAACAACATGTTTCCCAAAATTTATCTAAATAATTGGCATTAAAATATAGCAAGATAATTTAAAATAGTAATTCTAAAAATATATAAAATAGGCCATTATGATCGTTAAACCACTCACTACTATGGAGACTTAATAAAGTTGTTTCCCAACAACTAGAGGATGATTGTGCGAGGTAGAAACCAACAAACCAGAGCGCCAACAATTATTTCCAACATATAGAAATTTATTGAATCTCTACATTTTATAGGTAACCACAAAATCCCTAAAATCGGTGCTCAAAACTCTAAAAATAAGTGTACCTAAAGCTAACACATGTCAATAACCTATTATTGAAGTTACGAGTTGTGGGTTTACTTAGAAAGCTGAAATGAGTAACCCATGTGGTGTTGGTACTCTCCTTCTTCCTCAAAGCACTATCTCTAACCCTAAAAATTATCAAACTCAATCCCAAAGAGAAAAAGGGTACAAGTAGAAATTTCCGGTTTCAACACCCTTTACTAGATAGAAGGGATTTGATTGGAAATGGAACACAAAGTGATAAATGAAAAAAAAATCAAAAGGAGAGGGGGAAGGGAGTAATGCATGAGAAAGTAAAGGGGTGGGGTTTGAATTTCGGCTTCTCATTGTCGAGAAGCTTCCCTCATTTTGACCCCATTTCTTTCATTTTTTAAGTTTTAATTGAAACGGGGAAAGATTTCACTGGTACACTTTAGAATTGGTCAAAACCGATTGAAATGGTAAAAAATAGGTTACAAACTGGTTGAACTATAATTTTTTTAAAAACCAATTTTTAAAAGGAATTAAATTGAGGTGTATTACATATTTTGTTTGTTCCTTAAATCATGTCAGATGATATATAGACTATTTTATTGGCATGTGTTTGTCATTTTAAAATGTTAAAATATAAGAGATTTTATTAAAATTTTAATAAAATTTCTAATATGTATTTATTTCAAAAATATTTTTTAAGTATTATATTGTTATCATCAAGCTTGTCAACTAATGATTTTAGTTTTTTTTTTTTATGAAAAAATTATAATCAAATAGATAAGTTGGGACAAATGTCCTGAGCAATAAAAGAAGCAATACAACTAGGACTTTCTTCAATCCAGGTGTATTCTGGATGTGAACAAGCATACTTAGCAAGCCAATGTGCAGGGAAATTCCCTGTTCTACGGGTATGGCTAAAACTACAACTTAAAAATTGGGACCTAAGAACTTTGTAGTCTGAAACAATGAGATCATCATAGGAGGCAGAGACAATGTGAGAATTAAGTTGATCAATAAATTCCTTGCAGTCTGACTCAACAATAACATCATGAAATAAAAGATCCAAAGCTAATTGTAATGCAATTTTAATACCAATTGCTTCGGCCAAACTAGCATCCACGAGTGATTCAATTTTCCTACATCCTGCTAGAAATACAACGCCCTCATCATCACGCACAACAACTCCAAATCCGCTAAGATCGCATCATCTGAGTTCACCTTATATTTACCAGCAAGGGGGCTATCCACTGACTTCCCAAACTGTCTTGCGGTGCAGGTGCAGCAGGGCTCGGGTGAGCAGTGGAAATACTCCTCTCCACAGATTCTTTGCCTCTAACAATCAATAGCTCCACTGCTAACTCCTTTGCCTGAAAAATATTCATATTGCGGGCATGCCAAACCTGATAACAGACAGCAGTATATAGACAAATGATCTTTGCATCCTCCTTTTCTAGAAGATTTGCAATCCAGAGAGGAAAGGGAGTTTGAAAATTCAATATAAGAGTGTTGTCTCCGATTCAATCTCTTCCTCACACCAAACACAATAGGGATCTACTTTCATTCCTCTACGTAGTAGATTTTGCTTGACAAGCAGAGAGGCATGAAGCATTCTCCATAGGAAGTGTTTATGTCTTGGTTGTGCTGGTAGGCTCCATTGCTTTGTCCAACAATAAGCAGGTAAACTCATTAGTAGTAGTATGATGGAAAGAGATAAAAAAAATAGTGTTATATATAAAAATGTTATATACGAATAATATGACCCGTCTCATTATTTCTTTCCTTTCTAAATCCAACCATCCCAACATGAAAACACTATAAAAACCATATGATATGATAGAAGCTAGTTATTTATTATAACCTAAATTTTATAATATATATATATATATATATATGCTTGCACGTATCTATCTATACTATTACATTGGAGAAGTTTTTTTGTTACTGGTCATTCAAAGCTTTTTTTTATGTTTGGTCAATATTTTTTTGGGGCATATAGACTTTTATTATGAGACTTTAGTTATTGAAAATTTTGGACAGAAATGGGCTTTGCTTTACGAACTCTATGGCCCTTTTTATTAGTTATATAGGTTAGGTATTTTTTGCAGGAATGGATCCTCTCCTGTAACAGGAGAGGTGTTGTAGGTGTAAGAAAGAGATATAATTTTTTTATATATATTTTAAGTTATGGGTTCCATTTTTTTTTCTAAAATCTTTTTTGTTCTCTCTAACAGGACCTCATCTTGTTGGTTAGCAACAGGGGAGGATCCTCAACCCTTTTTTGCTAAGCTGAAGTCCCAATATCTATATGTTGTTACCTTTATTTGTCATTGGGAAAACTTTCTTTTGATACCCGTGCACTTTAGCTTCGTAGATTAGACTTCCAGTAACTTAAGTTGATATAGTGGGATCCCATTTTTCCACAATTGAGGATATGGGTGTAAGTGGGTCCGGGTCGACCCGCAAACCCGACCGACCCAAGTCTGAATAGATGGGTTGGGTTAACGAGTCCGATCGGTTTATTTTCAGTTAACCTGATCACCTTTGGGTCGGGTCTCGGGTTAGGGGATTTTGAACCCGAGAAACCCAACTCGACCTTGTTATGACATTAAAAAAAAATTGCTAAGGCCCAGCCCAAACTATCCTCTCCCAAATAAGTTTACCCTAGTAGTAGACATCACACATTCACAACAGTAGGATCACTCCTCTGTAGTGAGGGTGGCGGCCGCATGGGACTTCAACTGTTCAAGCCTCGAAGGAGTAGAAGCTAGCTTGCGGCGACACATGGTCCATGGTCGTAGGTTGGTGCAGAATGTGACACCCTTCTACCCCAACTATTAATACAATCATCAATTGGAAAATAAGGAAAAGTTGTAGATCCACATCAGGTAAAAAGGTTCACAATTCTCTCTTTAAACATCTATATAATTCAAATTAAACTCAATTTAAGTAAAAAATAAAATTAACGAATTTCAAAAATTAAAATATCAAAATATCAACATCTTAAAAATCTCACTTGGCCATGTAAGGCACTTAAAACAGTTTTCCTCAATCTCTACTTAACTACATGAATAAAAGTAAACTCCTAATACTAAGCCCTGAATGTCACAAGTATCAGAGTGAGACCCCACCATTTCAATACTCGGCACATTGAGTGCCATCTTCATAACTTATAAAATAACCACAGAGAGTACGGTGAGGAAAATAACACTAACTCATACATGCACGCAGAAGGCTACC
Source organism: Sesbania bispinosa (assembly GCA_026901365.1). Classification (NCBI taxonomy): domain Eukaryota; kingdom Viridiplantae; phylum Streptophyta; class Magnoliopsida; order Fabales; family Fabaceae; genus Sesbania; species Sesbania bispinosa. Next base: position 49,904 of record QLOH01000927.1, on the reverse strand, counting down.
CCATCCCCACCCAACACATAGTCATATCCATTGATTTCATCACATAATCATCATCAATTATTTCATCTCACACTCTTATTATTCAACATATCAACTCATCACAATTATATAAGTCACACTTCACAAATCATCACACTTAACACATAACACTCATAACATAAATTCACATTTCAACACCATCATAAACTGCAATGTATGCTCACTCTATGCTCATGCACAAAAACTCTTCCTAAGGATCATGACTTGGAACTCCGCACAATGGGCGCACCTCATCAGTCTCCCTAGTTGTTACCAATCATGGCCCTACCGTTAAATGCCCTCTCTTGGTCGATAGGTTGCATAACACCTCTCTCTTGGGCTCGTGCAGAGACATCCGCCCCGCAATGATGGCCCTACCGTTAAATGCCCTCTCTTGGCCGATAGGTTGCACAACACCCCTCTCTTGGGCTCGTGCATTGAATGTCCCCCATCATGGTCACCGAACCCTACTCGTTGCCCCTCTCTTGGGCTAGGGTATTTAAGCCACATTCGGCTACTCATATATCTCATACATCATATACTCATGCTCATTACATCAATGTCATCTCATACAGTCACATCTCATATACTCATGCTCAATGCATCAATCATCATTTATACATTTCTCATACAACATAGTCTACTCTACTCATTCCACATCACATCTCAAATTCAAGACACATACTCTAATCATTCCACATCTCATAATATTATAAACATATAACATCACATAAGATACTCACACCACAATACTCATGCCACAAACACAATCTCTATGCTCAAAGTATCATCATCAATTCACATATATCTCATACAATCTCTATTATTATAATCACACCACATCACATAACGATTATTATAAACATAGAATATCACATAAGACATTCACATCACAATACTCATCACAATTAATACACTCTATGCATCCAATTTAATTTCATCAATAAAAACCCCAAATATACAGCTACAGTGTGAACTAAATATATACCAACCCAGACTTCGTATCAACAATCCAACCGTTCAGAATGAAGAACGAGATGTTCCGAACCAGCTATCAACAATCCAATATATTATTATTATTATTATTATTATTATTATTATTATTATTATTATTATTATTTCTTCATAAATCTTATTTTATTTTATTTATTCCTTTATTTTAGGAATTATCAGGATGTTACATAATTCTTATCTATCTACATTCAAATTTAAATTCAAATCTTATAATTAAACCTTATCCTAAATTTGTATTGATTCTTATCTTTAATCCTTGTGATCTCATTATTCCTATTTTAAAATCTGATCCTAATTTAAAATACTAAACCATATATCTCTCATAAGATTATCCTTATTAATCTTGATATTATTATATTAATATAATAATTACTATACTTATAACCATTAATTTTAATTGTAGTCTTAATAATATAATTTATCTTCTAATAGTTTTATTATTATATTCAATATAATCGAATATTATCAAGATCTTAATAATCTGATATCTCTCCTAATATTTATAATATTATATTATTATTATATCATAAATACAGTTATATTAATATTTACTATTTTTACAACTAACCTCATTATTTCGGTCTTAATTCTGAAGATGATGAATTGGTTCGTTTACACAATGGAGGTGCTCTACCCTTCTGTATTCCTCTTTTACTTCATATATGGTGCCCCATTGTTGTCCTAGGGATTATCCTGTGCACTCAATGTGCCCTTTCTTGTTTGACTAAAACTATTGCCTCAGAGACACCTTCAATTTTCATGATAACACTGTTTGTTCATTTTACGTGTAGTGATGGCGTTTCCTTTTTGGTTTAAGACATTCTGCTTTGCGGCTTGTCTCCCTACTGCAACTCTACAACGGCGCTCTGCAGAAATATCCGTTTTGTCTCCTTATTCTTTTCTCTTTCGCGCTTTCATCCCGGATCACCCAGCTTCTCCTACTTCCTTTGGGCCTCCATCCGTTTAGGTTGCCCAATGCCCAGACCTGGTCTGTAACATCAGCCCCATTGTGCATCGAGGGGTATCAATTTCGATGAGGCACAACCCTTCTTTCTTAGGTGAGATTCTTTGATTATCATAAATGTGAGTGGTTGGCGCGTTTCCCAAACTTCTTTCTTCTTCTTCATAATGACTTTATTTCAAAATTTGAATTGGTGAAGAATAAATAGAGGAGAATTCTCCTGAAACCTCACAACTTCCCCCCTTTCACCTTTCCTTCCTTACTTTTCCTGCTAGCAACCATGGTGAGGGTCCGCGTCCCCGCTTCTGACTCTCATCAAAGCGATTCTTCATCTTCTTTGTCTTCAGACTCATCTGTAGAGCCTATTCCTCGCTCTGTGACCTCCATGGTGTGGACACAGCTTCCTCCTCCGCGGGCCAATCCTCTGGACGCCGTAGGTCGCAAGTGGATGGAAGATGTTAAGCCCCATGTGCACCCTTTCCCCTCGCCTCCCTCTTCTGGCGATGACTTCTTTAAGGACTCTTTGATTTCGCCGTAGTTCGGCTAGAAGAAGTCTTACTCTTTCACGATGTTCCTAAAACCCCAACCCACACCGTGGGTCCATCACTCCTTCGCTCACGATTAATCCGCGGTGAGTTTCCCTGGTCTCCTTGCAATTATGTAACGCGCGCTTCCTTTACCAGCTGTTGGGCCGAATGGGTGAGTCACGTCTTTGCCAATGATCCTCCTTTTGTGAAGGTGATGGCCAAGGCAGGAATAGCGGGTGCCGTGAGGGCGTCTCCTCAGTTGGGCGTTTTTCGCCGTGTGGAGGACTTAAACTGCGTTGTTCAGAGGTGGTCTCGCGTCACTCATACCTTTTTCACGTCATGAGGGGAGTTTACTCCTACTCTTGAGGACGTTCACATCTTGATGTGACTTCCATTGTTTGGGGACCATGATGCCTCCTCGGGTACCGTGGATAGTCATATAATTGATATGGCCAAAGAATTGAAGGCGGCAACTAACGAGAGTGCCAAATATTCTCGTGAGTTTTTGGCTAGGTTGCGTGCTGATCCTCCTTCTATTTCGGACACGCCTCACCGTAAAGTACGGGGAACTGGTAATGTATTGCTTCCGGGGCAGAGGAAGGTAGCTCGCGAATCTCTGAAGTACACGTATGCTACTTGGATAAGGTATTTCTTTGGCGATTTTGACTCAGATAAAAAGAGCTTCATTCCTGGGCCCTCATTGCCCCAGCCTTTGAAACGCGCTGCTTTCCTTGCATTCTGGCTCTCAAAGTACGTGTTCCCGGGTCCTCCATGGGAATCAGTTAGCTCAAGCGTTTTCATTATGGCTTGTCTGCTAGCAGAAGGCGTTCGTCTTCCCTTAGCGTCTTTATATCTGGGCAGCCTTTATGGCCGCTTGGACTAAATCCAGGAACAATTGTTCTCCTCTTATGGTCGCTTCCCCATAAACTCTTTCGTAGATTTGGTCTTTCTGCAGAGTTTTTGGTTTGAACGCTTCCCGGAATACGCCCCTGTTCGTTCGATCCCTGATCCTTCTCGTGATGAAAAAGCGCCTGAACCAGAGCCTCGCGTGTGAGGTTGGTCCATGGGGCGTCCTCGTTCCCTCCTGATCGATCTGATAGACGAGGAAGATCAATTTTTGCATTGCCCTTATACTCAGAACTTATTCCCAGGTGTTGAAACCTTGCATCGTCTGTATCAAAAGGAAGAATTTACCACTCGTAATGTCCGTTCTTCTTGTACCGAAGGCGTTTATGACATGTGGCAGCTCATCCTTTCTCCTCAGGTGATGATCTTTCTTTCCCATGTTATTGTATTTATCACTATTAACAAGGAGTCATCCTAATTTATCTGACGTTATGGTTATTTTTGACAGGTTCTTCCTGGCTTTATTATTACAAACACAGTGTTAATAGCTGGGGGGTGCATTTTGGCCCTACACCTATTGTCCAGATCGCGCTTGTCGCCAATTCGGTATTGATCAACCCCCTTGTTCCCTGGATTTGGGCTTTTGTAGTTTTTATGAGGCTATGAAGGCTGTTCTGTTTCAGACCTCCGACTCAGCAACTCCATTTGACGCTACCAAATTTGTTCCTCCGGACAAATCAGGGCGTGTTCTAGACCTTTGGGTGGCGTACCATGCATGCCTCAGAAATTCAGTTAGTTGTTATGAGCAGCAGGATTCCATGCAAGTGTTCCCAGATGTTAAGATCATGTGTAAGGATCGTTATTTTGTTACAACTGCCTTGAGGAAAACGACAAAGACAGGTAAAATTTTTGTAATGGACGAAGAATTTCATGGGCGCTCACTTGACTTTGCACGCTTCCTTATTACCCATGTTTACTACTTCATCCTTTCCTATATGTGTATTTTTGTAGTTACTGCTGCTTCTCAGCCCAAAGGGAAGAAGCGCAAACCGACTACTTCCAAGAAGCCTTCTGCTACATCTTCTGTTTCTGAAAAAGTTGACGCGTCACCTGACCCAAGTGCCAAGAAACAAAAGCCTTTGCAATCAGAATCCATTCAGATCAGTGCACCTAAATCTCTGAGTCATCCATCCAAATCAAGGAAAAAGGTAATTGTCCCAACTCTCCCTAGGCGATCTTTAAATCGTTTAAGAGAAAAATTCCTACTAAGGCGTGTGCCTCCCCCGCCTAGTTCGCCATTGCATCCCATAGAGGTTCATGCTGGGGACACGCCCTCTGGTGGTAAACCTGGGAGTCCTATCAACACCCATGATTGTATTGTGCAGGATTCTACACCTTTGCTGGTACCTCAAACTGAATCTCCAAGAGCCTTTGCTGATAAGGCTGTTTCTGGTGAGGCTGCAGCTTCTGATCAGGTGTCGTCTTCTGATGAGAGGGTTGTTGAGAATGAGCAAGGTTGCATTGCTACCGTATCCTTTCTTGGCTTAATCACTTGGTACTAATTCATTTTATTCCTTCATTTTAAGTACTAATGTATATACATCTCCCCTTTGCAGAGTCCAACCATGAGGGCCAATCTTCTGCGCCTGCTGATGATTGTACTGCTGAAAGGTGTAAAGAAAGTCCTCTTAAAGGGATAATTTCTGCCAAAGGTGCCAATTCACCCAGAACTTCCTCTGTTCAGACAAATGCCCCTCAGTTGGTTACTCCCCTTTCATCTGTGCCTCCTCCTTCCACAGGTATAATTACTAAGCCTCTCATGCTTGCCTTTCTGCTTCTTCTCTCTTTCTTTTTTTATGTCCTCCTTTAATTCTTTTTTCTCTTCCCCTTCTTCTCTCCTTTTTTTTTAGCTCAATCCTTACTCACAGGTGGAATGTCTCCTTTATCTGCGCTGTTGTCTGAGGAAGACGCCCGTGTGCTTAGCGAATTTTTCGAACACTATCCTGGGTTCTTGGTTCCTGATTCTAGCCTTCCGTCCACTTTTCTTAAGCCTGCATATGCTTTATTTTCTGAGTTTCTGCATGCCTTGCATTTCCATAGCGTAGTTGAGCTAATGGGGGCTTTAAGAGGACGTTTGCTTAGTGATCTTAACGCCCTTTCACTGTTTGGCTTCAAAGGAGATTGGCTCAATAAGTTGTCTTGTCGTTTGACCCAACCTGTTCCTCCGGCTGCATTCAAAGATTGGAGTAAGGTTACAGAGAATATACATCTCCTTGAGCAGCGTGGTGCTGAGCTGCGTCAACAAATGGAGGCGGTAAAGGCCGAAATGGATCAAAAGGTAGCAGAGCTTGACAAGATAAAGATCAAGGAGAAAGAAATTAGAGACGCTCGAGCAAGCCTGGATGCTACGCTTTACTTTTGATGTTTTCCTTTTAGTTCCTGCGAATCAAAAGGGTTTTTTTTAAAACAATATTGGCAATATTATGTATCAACCTGCTTCCCTTTCTTATGTTTGCCCTTAGGCACTATCTCTCTCTCTCTCTTTTATTTTTGACGTGTTTTAACCATGTTTTGTTTTCATGTGAGTTCTTTCTAGACCTTGTATATGGTTTGTTCTCTTCTTTCCTTTCTTCCCCTCTCTTTTTTTAAGGGGTACACCCTCTTTCGTTGTTTGTTTGTTTGGAACTGTTGAGCGTTATAGGCCTTGAACGTTCCTTAAGAGGGTAACGCTAACAACCCCTCAACAGGTTATTCATTCAAGTCCTTATATTTGATGGCATTATGGGTTTTGGATGTTCCTGAAAAGGGTAATGCCTGCGAAACCCCTCTTTAGGTTGATCACCCAAAGCCCCCTTTCAAACGTTCTAGGATTCGTATATTTACCTATCACTCTTACTACTATTGTTTTCATCACTATTATTCTTAATATTATGCATATTCATTACTACCCTATTTATGAATGTAGTAATTAATATTTTAGGTCAGTCTCTACTATACATTAGGTAAGCGATTTAGCAGAAATATGAAGAAAGGAGATTATCGAAGCCTTAATATATGAGCATTATGGTTAATATGACAAAATAAAGTTTCATTCCATTGATAATAAGCATAATATTGCATCATGACTGGAAAGGAATTAATTTGACTCAAAATGCTATGCAGACGCAAAACAAAATTCCCTACTCATTAGGACTAAGCATAATCCTTTTTCACATACTTGAAGTTTATGGGCCCAATTTCACGCTGATCCTCTGGGTCCATTAGCATGCACCATCTTCTATCTCTTGCCTCTTTGATGACATAGGGCCCTTCCCAGTTTGGTGCCCACTTTGAAGTGTGTTGTTTCCTCATCACGGCGTCTGTAGCCTTAAGCACCAATTCCCCTTTGCAAAACATCCTTAGCTTCACCATTTTCTCATTTGCTAAAGTGAGGCATCTGTGGTGTCGCAACATCTTATCTTCAGCCTTTGCTCGAATCTCTTCTATTACTTCAGCCGCAGCTTCTCTCGGAATCCCTTCTCCGACCACCATCCTTGCTGATGGGACCAAGACTTCTACTGGCAAAACTGCTTCTGCACCATAAACTAATGAGAACGGCGTTGCCTTAGTGATGTCGTGTTTTGTTGTCCTGTAAGCCCACAGGGCGAGGTGCAAGTAATCCGTCCATTCTTTAGGAGCGTCTTTCACCATTCTTCCTAAGATATGAATGAGGTTTTTGTTTGAAGATTTCGCCTGCCCATTTGATTGAGGGTAATATGGTGAAAATCTATCATGCCTTATCCCATACTTTTCCAATGTCTTCCGGACTTTTGTGTTCACGAAGTGCATCCCGTTATCTGAAACGATACGCTTAGGCAACCCAAAACGACATACTATGTTTTCTTTAATGAATGAAGTAACTACTTCTGCCTTCGCCTCTTTGGTCGTTATTGCTTCTACCCACCCTGTGTAATGCTTAATGGCCACTAAGATCCACTTCTTTCCCCGGGAGGAGGGGGAAATTGGTCCAATGAAATCCATCACCCAAGTATGAAAAGGGTATGGTGACATTACCCCTCCTATGCTCACGGCTGGGGCGTGTATTAGGTTTCCCTGTCGTTGACACTGCTCACACTTGCGGGCAAATTCCATGGCGTCCTCTTTTATCCTTGGCCAGTAGTATCCTAGTCTCAAGAGTTCAACCCATAAACTGCGCCCTCCTTGATGTCTTCCACATACGCCCTGATGTGTTTCTCTCATGATCATTTCTTGTTCTTCCTTGCCTACGCATCTTAAGGTTTCACCCGTGAAACTGTTTTTGAACAACTCACGTCTCCTGCAGAAGTACCTTTCTGACTTTTTCTTCAGCTTCGCAGCTTCCCTAGGCTCTATTGGTAATTCCCCTTCCTCTAAGTATTTCATCAACGGAGCTCTCCAATCTTCGTCCACCATGTTAACCTCTATTTCTTCCTTAACTGCGTAACATCCTTTGCACATCCTCTGCACAACGTCGCAATGAATTTTCATTGTCAGCCAGAACATGCCTACACGTTGCATTCTTCTATACAGACTTAGCCCAGCGTCACCACATGTTGCATGATGCAAGTTGTCCATTTTTTCTGGCACGCACTTCATCAGTAGGCCATCTGCAGTTCTTTTATATAATTCTCCATGTAACTTCTGATATTCCCTGGTGGTCTTTGAGCAAATTCTTGACTCCAGTTGTTCGACTATTGCAGTCCTCCAATCTTCTGGGCGCTCTTGGTGGGGCACCACTGTTAAACTGAGTCGTTCCACCCTCCTGAATATGACAATTTCTTCTCCGGAATTTCGAGTTTCTTTACTCCCTATCGCAGCCAAAGCGTCCGCATACCTGTTATCATCCCGAGGCATGTGTACAACCTCTACTTCCTCAAAGGCATTCATCAGCCTCAATACCTCGTCGCAGTATGCAGCTAGCGACAATTCCTTGGTCCCATATTCTCCTTTTATTTGCCTGATAACTAAATTGGAATCACCCCTGATCTTCAACCTGCTTACTCCCAGGTCTTTAGCCATGTGTAGCCCCAAGATTAGTGCTTCGTATTCAGCTTCATTGTTTGTGCAAGGGAAGTCCAAGTGATGGGAGAAAGCGAATACCTAGCCTACTCCATTTGTTAAGACTACCCCCGTACCTCCAGCCGGGTTTGCTGGAGTCCCATCAAACTGCAAGGTCCACCAGCTTTGGTCACCAGCATTTTCGCACATATTTACCTCAGGAATCTCTCCCTTGATTTCTTCAGTCACTTGTTCTTCACATCCCTTGGATGAAATGGCCAACATGTCAGCTAACGCCTAACTCCTCAATCTTTGTGGGTGCACTACCCTCAAATCGTACTCGCTTAGCATTAGCGCCCATCTGCTGACATGCCCTGTGGGTGAGGAGTTTTGTAACATGTATTTGATCCCTTCAGACTTTGTTATTACTTCCATAGTATGCGCCTGGAAGTAATGCCTGTACTTCTGTGCTGCATAGACTAGCGCCAAGCAATATCTCTTCTGTTGAGGGTACATTGTCTCAACATCCTTTAGTACCCTGCTTAGATAGCATACAGGGCGTTCCACCCCTTCGATTTCTTGCGCTATAAGCCCACTGATGGACTTGCCTATGACAACAATGTATATCCTCAAGGGGTGTTGAGCCAGTGGTGGGGACATCACTTGTGGAGACGCTATTATCTGCTTGATCTTCTCAAAACTATCTTGCTGCGTTCTCCCCCATACAAAAGGCGTCTTCTCCTTCAGCAGTCCGCGCAGGGAATTGATAAGTTCTCCCAAGGCCGGTATAAAACGCCGTATGTACTCTAACTTCCCCAACAGTTGTTGCGTCTCTGTCGTATTCGATGGTGGCTTCATCGCTTTTATAGCTTCAATCTTGCTTTCTTCTGCGGATATGCCTTCCTTGTGTACTTTAAATCCTAGGAACTTCCCCATATGTACTCCAAAAGCGCACTTCTTGGGATTCATCTTAAGGCGGAACCTCCTACATCTCTCGAACACGCTTTTTAGGTGTGACTCGTGATCTGCCTTGTGCTTGGATTTCACGACTAAGTCGTCCACATAATCCTCAACTATATCGTGCATCATATCATGGAAGATTGCAGTCATGGCCCTTTGGTACGTTGCGCCTACGTTCTTCAATCCAAAAGGCATTACTGTATAATAGAAATTACCCACCGGGGTTCTAAAGGTGGTCTTCTCCTCATCTCTGGGGCGCATTCTGATCTGATTGTATCCACTGAATCCATCCATGAAAGAGAAACGCTCATGAGACGTTGTAGCATCCACCAGGGCATCGATGTGGAGCAGGGGGAAATCATCTTTTGGACACGCCCTGTTCAGGTCCCTGAAGTTGACGCAACATCTTATTTGCCCATTCTTCTTTCTCACAGGTACAATGTTTGCCAACCAGGAAGGGTGTTGAATTGGCTTGATGAAACATGCCTTCAGCAACTTTTCAATCTCCTTGTTTATCTCCTTTTCTATGTCTGGTGAGTACTTCCTTGGCGCCTGCTTCACTGGACGGGCGTCATTGTATATGGCCAAGTTGTGAGTCACTAGCGTCGTGCACAGCCCCGACATTTCTTCTTAATCCCATGCAAACACGTCTTTATATTCTTTTAATAGTTGTGTCTTGTAGTTCTTGTGGAGCATCTTTTACTGTCACTTCACATACATACGATGCCTCTCGCTTCTTCAATGTTGCTTCGGGGCTGAAGGAGTGCTTTTGAAATTTCTCCTTCAGGCCCCCGCCTTCCTATAATATCCTCCACCTCACCTGCCCATTTGGCAGGTATTCTCTTTCTACCTCATTCTCGTTCCTTCTTCGAAACCTCTTCATAGTCGTTGTCAGGGAGTGCGCCCTGCTTTGGCTCAACGCGACTCGCGGCTCATACCCGACGCGCCCACTTCCAGGTGGCGCCCATTCATCAAATAAAGACGCATCTATCAAGTGTGCTTCTGTGGCTTCAAACGGAGCTGCAACGCCGGGGATTTCTATCTCCTTGCCTCTAAAATTGCTCTTGACACACTGATGTAGTGTAGAAGGCACACACTGATGTAGGTGTATCCAAGGCCGCCCAAGCAATAGGTGGTAGTTGGGGTCGCCTTCCACTACCTGAAACACATTTACAGTCTTGATGGGGCCTACCTCCAGAACTGCGTATACACACCCCTGAGACTCTACAGGCTCTCCTTGGAAAGTGTTTAGTGTTATATTTGACACACGCACCCTCTGCTTGGGGATGTTAAGTAACCGGAACAGTTGGGCGGGCATGATGTTGACGTCGGACCCATTGTCTACCAGAGCACGCCTTATTCTTACACCCTCGATGCAAGCTTCCACGTACAATGGTTTATTGTGGCAGAACTCGGTCCCTTGGAAGGAAGGCTCTTTGAAAAAGAGAGTGTTGGCATGAGAACGAGCGAGCCCGGTGAGCGGCGCGTGATAAGTGAAAATTATACGATAAATTAGAGCACTTTTTAATTCACTTATCAAGGATAAAATGGTATTTTTGCCCCAGTTTAATCCCTTTTTATTTAATATCAGATAAATTGTATTTATTAATCTTAGATTTTAATTTGATGCTATTTTAATAGAAATATTGCTGATTTTTGTAGAATATTGCAAGGATTTGATTTGAAGGAAAGATAGCAATAAATGAGGGAGATATCTGCAGGATTTGAGTTTGATTGAAGACATTCAATAAAGATTTGAAGAAGATTTGAGGAAATTAATGAATAGATCACTGCCAATCAAATAAGGATTCTGCAGACAACCTTCCCAATTAAATCCATGATGCTCAATAAAATCAAAGATTTCATCAAGAAAAGGGAAACAAGGAAAGACAAATCAGCCAAAACCAGTCTCGGGGAGAGATCAAATTAAAAAAGAGAAAGTTGGAGCTGCAGGACGCATTCTGCGCTTCAACCTGTGCTGTAGCGCAGGGTGAAGTGCAGCTCTCTGGAACCTGCACTGCAGCCTGTGCTGTAGCGCAGCTTGAAGCGCAGGTCACGCATATTTGTTCCCTGTTGCCGTTTTAGATAGATTTCTCCCCAATTTTCTTTGTCTTTCCTTAGCCTATAAATAGGACCTCATTGCACCAGATCAAAGTGTGCACAATTATTGTAATTCAGTATTATTTCAGTGATAATGCACCAAAGCTAATTTGAGAGTAGGAGAGGAGGAGTGCTTCACAAGGATTGAAGATGGTGACAGCATCTTCGGTGGTTTGTATGACTACCTTGTGTAGTTAACTCTCCATTAGGATTAGATGTAATTGATTCTATCCCCAAGTATATGTAAACTCTATTTTATTATTTCATGAGCTCTCTGTATATAATATTGGTAATCTTATTCTGTGCTTAATTCCTAACTTCTGCGCTTGCGCCAGAGTTATGGGCTAGTTTCGACTAGGATTGAGGATGAGGGAGCGGATTCTGAAGAAACTCATTCTCTGAGTGAATAAGAGGACTCGGTAGCTAGTGAACCGAAACATGGGCGTTGCTAGTGATTGATGGGTAGTGTGAGTAGTCTAATGAAGGGCGTCTACAGGATAAGCATGGTTATTAAATTACCGGTAGCAAAGAATTAGTTGATTGTCAATCCAGGAAGCGATAACATGGATGTATTCTAATGAGTGATGGGTAGTGACAGTACTCTAGCGAAGGTGCGTCCAGAGGAGTAGGCCTCGTTTATCAATTAATTCTTTTACAAACGAAATAAAAGAAAGCAAAATAAGTCGAGGGTAAGTCTGTCGCCTGGGAGAGCCCGCATGGATTACCTTTGAGTGTGTGAGGCCGCTGGTAACTCGGGGTCTTAGCAATATAGTTTGTCTACAGTATTATAGAGTAAACCTAAAATAGTAGATAGTTTTTACATGCATGAAGGGTGTGATGATATGAAGTCAAATCCTGATCCAAGTAAAGTGTCTCTAACTCTTCCTTTCTATTTCCTTTGATAATTAGTCTGCAATTTATAATTTCCCGCATAACATATTTTCATAAATCCACTATTTTTCCTTGATAAATAGATCACGAGAACACGCGAGTTGACCGTTCCCTGTGGATACGATACTCTACTTACTATTATACTGCTGGATTTTTTGTTCGTTTGCTAGAAACCCATCAAGTATTTTTGGCGCCGTTGCCGGGGAACGGTTTCCAATTCGTGTGGACCTTGGCGGTCTAATTATCAAGTCATATCTATCTTTGGATTTCATTTATTTATTCTTATTATTTTAGGAAAATTTTAGGAAAATTATAGTTTTCTATTATTATTCTCTTCCGCACTTACCCTTTTCAAGTTTTCTTGTTTATTCTTTTGAGAGGTCAGGTGTCCCCAAATCAACTACAATTTGATCCAGAAATAGAAAGGACATCAAGGAAGAACAGGAGCATAAACAAGAAAAGGAGACAAGGGAAAAGTTGAGAAGAAAACAAAAATATTTTATTATTTTATTTTAATTCTTTTCTTTTTATTTTGAAAAAAAAATTACATTGATTATTATTAATTTTTTAAAAAAAAGTAAAAAAAAAAATATTATTTTTTGTTATTTTGTTCTTCTCTATGTTTGAGCTCCTTGATTATTTCTCTTGAGAAGACAGGTAACAGAAAAAGGGGCAGAGCTCAAGGAGACAATCTCAACACTCTCTGTTCAACCAACCCAAGTGAAGTAAATGAAAAATATGGAGGACACTCAACCAAAAAGAGTCTTGGGGGACTACATGAGGCATTAAGGGCTACGTTATCGTTCAAGTATTGCCCTTCCAAGTACTGCAAAAGCTGTGGAGTTCAAAGCATCACACTTTCAACTTGTTGAAGATCACCAGTTCTCAGGCTTAGAACATGAAGATCCTAATGATCATCTCTCTACATTCTTTAAACAAATTGAAACTATGGGCTTTGAAGAAAAAGACAAAGAGGTTGCATATTTATGTTTATTTCCTTTTTCTCTTACAGGAAAAGCAAAGGAATGGTTAAGGTCACACCCCAGCCAAAGTCCGAACAATTGGAACGTGGTAGAAGAAAATTTTTTAAGAAGATTCTTTCGTAGGCCACGTTACATTCAAGCCAAGGCAGACATTTCTTCATTCCAGCAAGAACCAAAATATTTCTCCCATGCACCGATTCAAGGTAACTTCTCTAATTACAACAATTATTCTAACAATTTTTCACAGGATTGGGGAAGTTACCAGAATCAAAATTTTGGGTGGCAACAAGATGCTATTTCATCCCATAAGCAAACTTTTGAAGATGAACTCAGGGCAGAAAATAAGAGTTTGAAGCAATCATTAGAAGCACTCCAAAAGCAGCTAGACAGACTTTCTTAGCCACCGCAACCGGTTCACTCTTATCCTGGCCAGTCACCACAATTAATTTTTGATTTTTGCGGAGGTAACCATCTCAATGGTCACTGCTCTTATCCGGACAATCAAGAAGAGGAAACTGAAGAAACACAAGAAAGTGGAGCAGAAGTAGAAGAAGAAAGAGAGGATGAAACAGAAAAGATGGTGCTTGAAGAAGAGATTGACTGTGAAAGGGAGAAAGAGAACAACACATATGAGGGTGTACAGGAAAAAGATCAAGAAAATGAAGAAAAGTGTGAACAGGGAGATGGAGAATCAAAGCCCGAGGAAGGAAGGGAAGTAGTACCAAGACCAAAGACCTTGCCTTATCCAACTAGTCCTCTAGAGGAAGATCAAGAAAGGCATGGTACAAGTGATAAATCTTCCAGACCTCACAAAAGAAAGGCCTGCAATCACACTGACCAGGACAAGGAAAAGAGAAGAAAAGTCAAGCTAGAATCAAATTCAGAGCCTAGAGCCAGATTGAAGATCTAGTGGTCAGGTGTGTTCCATATCAAAGGCCCCCCTGAAGCAAAGAAATTGAGAGCAATCATTTATGAATCATTCAAGCTTCAGGAGAAGAAGACTCATGCATGGTCTAATTCTAGAAAGAAGTCCAAATGGTTAAAGTCTTTTCACACTACAAATTGTTCCAAGGCAAGATTATGGGGAGGTATATGGGCCAAAGAAAGGAAGGGTGCAACTCACAAGCTCACTAAAATATTTCAGTTTCAGCCACCTTGAGAGAACAGGCGTCGAGCTATCAGACGTTAAACAAGCGCTTTCTGGGAGGCAACCCAGAGATTTTTAAAGTTTTTAATTAATTTTAGTTTTGTTTTGTTTTCTTGTTTGTTAATTAGGATTTTTCTATTCAGGAAATTTTCAAAATTGATTGGAATAAGTTTGTGGATTTTTAAATAATAGGAAGTAGCAGAAAACGTGTCTGAAAATTGCAAAATTACATTCTGTTTTCTGCGCTTCAACCTACGCTGTAGCGCAGGTAAAGCGCAGAAATGCAATTTTAGTCACTGTATTCTGCGCTTCACTTGCACTGTAGCGCAGGGTGAAGCGCAAGATACGAAATTTTAAAAATATTCTATTTTCTCATGTACTGTTTCTCTACTTCCTAAGCTTTTTTTTTCACTTCTTTCCACTCACAAATTTCCATCAATTTTGAAACTTTCAGTTATGTTTTCTTTAATTTTTACCAATTGAAATCTTCATTTACTCCATTTTTATGATTTGTACTTTAGGGTAGCAACTTTAGGATTGTGAATATTATTGATTATTGTTATCTTAAATGTGATTTTGGCTGTGTGGAACATGAAGAACAATTTGCTGAATTGAAATGCTCTTTGTTTTGTGAGTTATTAAATTTGAAAGTGTTATGCTCTGTTTCTTTCAAAAATCTTGAACTTTCACTTTCATGGATTGATTGAATGCTTGCAAAACAAATGAGTATGATTTGTTTTTAGGAAGTCATTACCAAGTGCACTGAACTTTTGTTGTGAAAATATTAATTCTTTGAATTATGCATGCAAATTGGTTAATGATAGGCTTCCATGTTCTTCATGAATTGCACAGTCTGCTGCAAAGTATAAAGAGCAATTGACTTCAAACCAATCAGGAGTACTAGACCCATACCCAATCATGCTGCTTGAAGAGTTCCGGATATTCTTGCAGTGGCCTAGGGACAGGCCTATTCATCCAGGGGGAGGTGGAGCAGCAGAAGGACAAGGACTTACAGGATACAGAGGATGAAGATTGATACTGGTGTTTTCTTTCTTTTAGTTTTTCTTTTATTTTCTATTATTTTATAGAATTTTAGAATTTTTGTTTTATATTTCATTTTTTAAAAAATTTTTAGAATTTTTAAAAATTTTTAGGACCTTAGGAATTAGGATTTAAGGTAACTTTTTCAAAATTCTCTGTAATTAAGTAGTTTAACTAACCAAACTAGGAAAGATGATAGGGTTTTATGATTAACTCCATAATCAGTTAGGATTAGGATACTTCTCAGGAGAACCTATCAAGATAGTTAATTAAAACCAGTAAGTGCTCCATCAAGGAATTTTAGGCAATAACCGGTGAGCTGAGAGCCCAAACACTGAAATTGAGAGCTTTTCACCGCTTCTTGTCAACTGTTATTGCTTGAGTTTCTGAATTTTGTCTTGTTAGTGGAAGATATGGAAGTGACAAAGGCATATTTTGTGATTATAATATTGTGCTCAGTGCCAAACAGCCAATCTTGATTAAATTTTTCCAATTTTTGATTGCCCATTTGAGCCTTTAATATTTCTTTTGAATTCACCTTAACCATACTCAATGATTATATCCTGTCCCTTCACACTTGGGATAGAGAGCAAGGTGCAACACAACAAGATGAGACAAAAGGTTGGTGAATTGAAAGGTAAAAGAAATTCAAGAGCAGGCACAAGAAATCAAAAAGAAGAGTACTCCCTCTTGAATAAATTCTCTATGTTATTGTTTATGTAAAAAAAAAGAAAAAAATATTCTGCACAAAAAGTGTGGAAATTGAATAAGTTGGGGGGAGTACTTCTTGAAACAAAGAGGCAAGCTGAAAAAGGGTGACAATTCAAGAATGACATGGTAGATGGAGAGAAGTCCCAAACACAATCACAAGATGCTCTCTATTCAAAATGTTCTTTGCATATCTAGAAAAACCATGATTTCTTGATAGCCCAGCCTCATTACAACCAAAGAAAAGACCTTTTGATCCATATTAACTACTTGCAAGTTCAGATGTTGGAAACGACTATCAATTCTAGTTGTTCAACGGTGGTGAAAAAGATTGAGGGAAACACTTACCCGTGAGAATGAGAGATTTCCTTGGTTTATCACTTACTGCTTTAATTGCTATTTTTGAGAAGCTTGGCTGATGTTTGTGTTCTATTCTGATTGAGGATTGGTAACATCTCTTAATCCTGATTTTTTTCTTATGTTTGGAAAGTGATTGTTGCTTAACAAGGAGATGATGAAGAGTTCCTTGAATTTGTTTTTGAATTGTTTGAATTACACAGGGGATAAAATTGATTTTTTGATTGCAAAGAGGTCTCTTGCTTGAGGACAAGCAAGAAGTTAAGTTGGGGGGTATTTTGATAAGTGAAAATTATATGATAAATTAGAGCACTTTTTAGTTCACTTATCAAGGATAAAATGGTATTTTTGCCCCAGTTTAATCCCTTTTTATTTAATATTAGATAAATTGTATTTATTAATCTTAGATTTTAATTTGATGTTATTTTAATAGAAATATTGCTGATTTTTGCAGAATATTGCAAGGATTTGATTTGAAGGAAAGATAGCAATAAATGAGGGAGATATCTGCAGGATTTGAGTTTGATTGAAGACATTCAATAAAGATTTGAAGAAGATTTGAGGCAATTAATGAATAGATCACTGCCAATCAAATAAGGATTCTGCAGACAACCTTCCCAATTAAATCCATGATGCTCAATAAATTCAAAGATTTCATCAAGAAAAGGGAAACAAGGAAAGACAAATCAGCCAAAACCAGTCTCGGGGAGAGATCAAATTAAAAAAGAGAAAGTTGGAGCTGCAGGACGCATTATGCGCTTCAATCTACGCTGTAGCGCAGGGTGAAGCGCTGCTCTCTGGAACCAGCGCTGCAGCCTGCGCTGTAGCGCAGGTCACGCAGATTTGTTCCCTGTTGCCGTTTTAGATAGATTTCTCCCCAATTTTCTTTGTCTTTCCTTAGCCTATAAATAGGACCTCATTGCACCAGATCAAAGTGTGCACGATTATTGTAATTCAGTCTTATTTCAGTGATAATGCACCAGGGCTAATTTTAGAGTAGGAGAGGAGGAGTGCTTCACAAGGATTGAAGATGGTGACAACATCTTCGGTGGTTTGTATGGCTACCTTGTGTAGTTAACTCTCCATTAGGATTGGATGTAATTGATTCTATCCCCTAGTATATGTAAACTCTATTTTATTATTTCATGAGCTCTTTGTCTATAATATTGGTAATCTTATTCTGTGCTTAATTCCTAACTTCTGCGCTTGCGCCAGAGTTATGGGCTAGTTTCGACTAGGATTGAGGATGAGGGAGCGGATTCTGAAGAAACTCATTCTCTGAGTGAATAAGAGGACTCGGTAGCTAGTGAACCGAAACATGGGCATTGCTAGTTATTGATGGGTAGTGTGAGTACTCTAATGAAGGGCGTCTATAGGATAGGCATGGTTATTAAATTACCGATAGCAAAGAATTATTTGATTGTCAATCCAGGAAGCGATAACGTGGATGTATTTTAATGAGTGATGGGTAGTGACAGTACTCTAGCGAAGGTGCGTCCAGAGGAGTAGGCCTCGTTTATCAATTAATTCTTTTACAAACGGAATAAAAGAAAGCAAAATAAGTCGAGGGTAAGTTTGTCGCCTGGGAGAGCCCGTATGGATTACCTTTGAGTGTGTGAGGCCACTGGTAACTCGGGGTCTTAGCAATATAGTTTGTCTACAGTATTATAGAGTAAACCTAAAATAGTAGATAGTTTTTACATGCACGAAGGGTGTGATGATATGAAGTCCAATCCTAATCCAATTAGTAAAGTGTCTCTAACTCTTCCTTTCTATTTCCTTTGATTATTTGTCTGCAATTTATAATTTCCCGCATAACATATTTTCATAAATCCACTATTTTTCCTTGATAAATAGATCACGAGAACACGCGAGTTGATCGTTCCATGTGGATACGATACTCTACTTACTATTATACTGCTACATTTTTGGTTCGCTTGCCAGAAACCCATCAGCGCGTTAGCCGCGCCTAACTCTCCCCCATTTTCCTTGATCATCCTTGTAAGCACCCTGGCTGTTTCCTTCTGAGCATCTTGGCCCAGCCCCAGTTGGCTGAACAAGACTCTGAAACCCCTGGTTTTTGCTAACCCGGTTGACAACAACATTTCTTCGTCGTCGTCGTCTTCTTTGACCTCTTTTATTCGAATCTCTTTATTCGCCGATGTAATGACATGCACCCCGTGATCAGGTAGGGGTCGTCTGTGGAGATCTCCTATGTTTCCTCCCTCTTCAGATAGCAATATCTTCCCAGCTTTGAGTTGCCTTCGAAAAGTTTGCCTCATCGTCCAACAGTCCATGGTGGTGTGGTAACGCGTCTTATGTAGGACGCAGTACGAGGGGTCATCATATTGTTCTTTAGTGAGTGGGGTCCTGTTCCCCTTCAGCTGTATCGTTCCGTCCTTCAACCATTCTTCAGCCAGCTGGCATGCTTGCGCCCTGCTTACAGGCATGAGCGGAAGATCCTCAGGATTAGTCTGAGCGTACCCCTTTGAGGGGTGAGGGCTCCGAAAGCCCCTTTTACGCCCTCTATCTTCCAGCGCGCACACATCGAAGGCGCCATCTGTCTCTTTGGACCGCTTCCCTTGTCTTTTCATGGCCTCAGCCACGTCATCTCCTCGCCTCATTAGCTCTGCAAACGTTGTTATCCTTCCAAGGCTGAGGAATATTTGGGACCCATCTTCTATGTTCTTTATGCATCCGTACACTAGATCTGCTTCGGGCAGCGTCTCCTTACACTGCAAGGCGCGGTCTCTGTAACGTTTTATGAATGATATCAGGCTTTCTCCGCTTTTCTGCTTTACCCTTCCCAGATCCATTATGTGTAAAGCACCTTCTTCCTCCAAGAACTTCCCGCAGAACTCTGTGGCAAGCTCCTCCCACGACCTTATGGACCCTGGTCTCAGCTTAGCATACCAGGTGAACGCTTTTCCCGTCAGGGACTTGGAGAACTCCTTCAGCCTTAAAGACTTGTTATCTCTATAAATACCTAGATCTTCCAGAAAACACATGAGGTGTTCCCGGGCGCTGCCTGTGCCATCGAACTTTCTGAACGATGGAGCCTGATATCCTAGGGGATAAGGCGTGGCCAAAACTTCGTCTGTCAGAGGCGGTTCCAGCTCGAAGAGCGTGGTGGGGCTCCCTCGTTCGGCCTGCAGTAACTTACGCAGCTCCGCCTGCGTAACTGGTGCATCATCGTGTTGCGTAGTGGGCGTGGCCCAGTGTTTTCTATTACTGTCTTTCCCAGCAACTCCTTCATCTCCTTTTACTTGGGTCCTTAAATCACTCACCAAGTGAGCAAGGCTCTCCTGGCTAGCCATTAGATTCTGGAGAACAATTGCTGGGATGACGACATAGGGAGCACCACTCCCTTCACTGACTAGCGTCGCGGGCGTCTCTAGAGCCCCTATTAAATTCAGCTCTTCACGGCGTCCGCCTCCAGTTCCTCCCGATGTGACAAGGGTGACATTATCTAAGCCGCTACTTGCTTGACCTCTTCGAGGCTTGCCACCATGCTCTTCTCCTTCTCCCTCCACCTCAGGGAAATCCTCTAAGTTGAAGGAAAGGCGTCGTGGCACTATTCTCTGTGCACGTTCTGTCATGGCACCTCCCTAGCGGAGTCGCCAAATGTTTTGGTCTTAATTCTGAAGATGATGAATTGGTTCGTTTACACAATGGAGGTGCTCTACCCTTCTGTATTCCTCTTTTCCTTCATATATGGTGCCCCATTGCTGCCCTAGGGATTATCCTGCGCACTCAGTGCGCCCTTTCTTGTTTGACTAAAACTATTGCCTCAGAGACACCTTCAATTTTCATGATAACACTGTTTGTTCGTTTTACGTGTAGTGATGGCGTTTCCTTTTTGGTTTAAGACATTATGCTCTGCGGCTTGTCTCCCTGCTGCAACTCTGCAACGACGCTCTGCAGAAATATCCGTTTTGTCTCCTTATTCTTTTCTCTTTCGCACTTTCATCCCAGATCACCCAGCTTCTCCTACTTCCTTTGGGCCTCCATCTGTTTAGGTGGCCCAATGCCCAGACCTAGTCCGTAACAGTCATCGGAATATAATTATACATATTTTAATTATAATTCTAGATTTCTAAATTTCAGGATGTTACACAGAACGACGGAGATGAAGTGATCTTCTCAACGGCGACCAGATCTCGCGGTAGTGAAGTCTTCTCTTTTCTTGCTATGACACGGTGGTGGGACTGCAGGAAGCAGCGACAACAACGTGGAGCGCCTCCTTCACTGTCATGTGTTGCTGCCATTGGAGCGCCTCCCGCCGGTTGAGAATCGCTCCACCATGTTCTTCCTCGCTTGGATGAGCTTGCCAGAGTAGATCTGCTACTCGGGTCGCTCTCTGTTTGATTGTCTCTGATTGTTGTTACCTGTGAGCTATCAACTATGTGATATTTCTTGTATTTTTATTGTCTATTTTTTATTGCATGTGAGCTTTCTGATAGTTCTTGTAAAGAGAATAATAAAAACTCCAAATATATTTTCTGTTTCCCTCTTTTATTTATTCCTAACAGGGCCAAAAAAAAAAAACGCACGACCCGATGACCCGACCTGATCCAACCCGTTGATATTCGGGTTGATTTGGTTTGGGTTACCCGCTCAAAAAGATTAAACCTGAACCAACCCAACCCGTTAATATTCTATTGGTTTGGATTTCATATCACCCTAAATCCGATCCAACTCGACCTGATTACACCCTTTATTGAGGCCCAGTTTTCAAGGGGATGAAAATTTTTTTAGACACGTGCACTTTATCTTTATAGATTGGACTTCTAGTAACTTAGACTGATAGAATGGGATCTTTTTTTTTTTACAATTGAGGCACAATTTCCAAGGAGATGAAAATAGAATTCCATGTGTCAAAATTCATTGATTTTTTTTATTGTTGATGTGTATCAAAGAAAATAAAGAGAGTTAAAGTGGAAATGTAATAATTGATGTGGTGGGAAAAAAGAGAGGAGAAAATGAGGTGTGCAAGGACGTGTGAAATAAAGAATTATGAAAAATTTATTAAGAGTATTAAAACTTTGATAACCCATTTTTAGGGTGTGAGAAGTGTAGAAAGAAGAGATGGAAAGAAAAAATGAAGAAAGGGAATGCGAAAGATGTCATAGAAAAATTGTGAGAGATAAAAAAGAAAAAAAATGAGGTTGGAAATTAAATGTAAGATAAAGAAGTGTGAAAAAAATTATTGTTCTATTTTAAAAGTATTAAAACCTTGACCACCAATTTTTTTATGTAGTGTCTGTTTGTTTTTAATTCTCAACTAAAAAATCAATTCTGAAGAATTAATTTTAAATCACTTTCGCCCAACGTGTTTTGTAAAGCGTGCATCACTCACTTATAATCATTGATTATAAAATCAATTCTACTCAACTATAAACCAAACAGACACGTAGTAAATGTAGGGAGGAGAGAGGTGTAAGGAAAATAATAATAAAGAAATAAAATGTGCATGAAAGATGTAATGAAAATTGAGAGAGATTGGAACAAAAATAAATTGTGATTGGAAATGCAAAATAAATGAGCGTGAAAAATCATTACTCTTTTAAATAGTATTAAAATTTTGACTATTCATTTTTTTTTGTGTAACATCCCAAAAATTAGGGCCTAGAAACTATGGTGAGAGTGTTAGACTGAGGTTCCGGCCAAGTAACATAGAGTTGGAAGTGGTATGAGATGTTGGAGTTCTGAATGCGAATTTAGATAGGAATTTGGTAAATGAATTAAGAGGATTATAACGATTTAAGAATAAAAAAAAGATATTAAAGGGAGATATGAAATTAAATGAGAGTTAGGGAATTAATTTATTAAGAATTAGAGTGGGGAAGGGTTTGGATGAGAAGAATTAAGTTAGAAGAAGGTTTTCATGGAAAGGAATTAGGTTTGAGAAGGAGAGAATTGATTTGGAGCCAAGAGGGGCACAAATCGAGGTTATTGCTTAATTTTGGGTTTTAGGCCTAATGACCTTGGTGCACTAATTCCCAAATAATTAGAGCCAGGGTGTCCAATTAAGGTGATTCCACTTTCATTAGAAAACTAATTTCCGGGGCTTCAATTTGATATATTATATGATAATATTCCGAGCTCATTTGTACCCCCAAACAACGAGTTTACGCGCTCAAATGCGCAGACGCGTCCTGACAGGGTTTTTGGGCATTCAAACGCCCCGATTGCGCGTTCAAGTGCCCCAATGTAATACCCCAGCCCTCTCCTGGCACCCCCTCTTAGGGCCAGGACTTCACTGAGCATGTTACCACACTTAGCTTTGGCACCCCCTGAAGTGCCTTATTTCCTCTCTCAGGGAACCTCCGTCGGTTTCGAACCCAAGACCTCAGGGATATAGTCTTAGATTCCTCAAACTCACTACCAATTGAGCTACGACTTTTTATATAACACCCCAACCCTCTCCTGGCACCCCCTCAGGGCCCAGGATTTTACTGAGCATGTTACCACACTTAGCTTTGGCACCCCCTGAAGTGCCTTATTCCCCCTCTTAAGGAACCTCTGTGGGTTTTGAACCCAAGACCTCAGGGATATGGTCTTAGATTCCTCAAACCCACTACCAATTGAGCTAGTTTATGTAACACCCCAGCCCTCTCCTGGCGCCCCCTCTCAGGGCCCAGGACTTTACTGAGCATGTTACCACATTTAGCTTTGGCACCCCCTGAACACAAGCTCAATTGGTAGTGGGTTTGAGGAATCTAAGACTATATCCCTGAGGTCTTGGGTTCGAAACCCACGGAGGTTCCTTGAGAGGGGGAATAAGGCACTTCAGGGGGTGCCAAAGCTAAGTGTGGTAACATGCTCAGTGAAGTCCTGGGACCTAAGAGGGGGGTGCTAGGAGAGGGCTGGGGTGTTACATAAAAAGGTGCCTTTTATGTAACACCCCAGCCCTCTCCTGGAACCCCCCTCAGGGCCCAGGACTTTACTGAGCATGTTACCACACTTAGCTTTGGCACCCCCTGAAGTGCCTTATTCCCCCTCTCAAGGAACCTCTGTGGGTTTCGAACCCAAGACCTCAGGGATATAGTCTTAGATTCCTCAAACCCACTACCAATTGAGCTAGTTTATGTAACACCCCAGCCCTCTCCTGGCGCCCCCTCTCAGGGCCCAGGACTTTACTGAGCATGTTACCACACTTAGCTTTGGCACCCCCTGAACACAAGCTCAATTGGTAGTGGGTTTGAGGAATCTAAGACTATATCCCTGAGGTCTTGGGTTCGAAACCCACGGAGGTTCCTTGAGAGGGGGAATAAGGCACTTCAGGGGGTGCCAAAGCTAAGTGTGGTAACATGCTCAGTGAAGTCCTGCGACCTAAGAGGGGGTGCTAGGAGAGGGCTGGGGTGTTACATAAAAAGGTGCCTTTTATGTAACACCTCAGCCCTCTCCTGGCACCCCCTCTCAGGGCCCAGGACTTTACTGAGCATTTTACCACACTTAGCTTTGGCACCCCCTGAAGTGCCTTATTCCCCCTCTCAGGGAACCTCCTGGGCCCTAAAAGGGGGTGCCAGGAGAGGGTTGGGATGTTACACCGAACGCGTCCAGCTCTCCTAAATTCGCTGCAGCACCGTTTTTTTTCTCATTCTTCTTCATTTCTTCTTCTTTCAAGGGCTTCTAGTGAGATAGGGAGAGGGTTTTTAGAGAGGGAAAGTGAGAGGAAGAAGGAGATAGTAGATTGGAGGCCTTCTCCACCCCTTGGAGCTTGAAGATCATCCTCCTCTTTTCCCCATTTTCACCAAGTTTCTCCTATTGGAGGTGAGTGTGGTTCTCACTCACTTGTTCTCTTGAATTTTCTCCTATGTATGCTCCTTATTCTTCCTCCCCTTGCTATTATAGTTGATTATGTATGAGTTTATGCAAAACCTAGGGTTGATTGCTAGATTAATTGAATATATGAATTGTTGGCCAAACCCTAGGTTAGTAATTTGGGGATTTGAGGATTTTCTTGTATGATGGATGATTGAGCCTTGATTATGTGATTATTGGAGGTTAAAAATAGGATTTTATGTATGGATTGCTTTGGATTGCCTTGGATTGCTTGATTTTGGATCAAACCTTAGGTTAGAGGATTTGGGGGTTTCATGAAATTGAAGGTTTGACATGTTGATTATACCTATAATTGCTTATGTTCATACTTATTATCATGTTTATGCACTGAATGAATGTTTGTACATGTTTCTAACCCCCACCATGTTCATGGAAAAATGTTTTGGGTCTTTGACCTCATGAAAATGGAAAAGGAAATGTTTTGGGTCTTTGACCTCATGATAATGGTAAAGGAAAATGATTTAGATCTTTGGACCTCATGGAAATGGTCTTGGGTCTCATGACCTCATGAAAATGTCTTGGGTCTTTAGACCTCATGTAAATAATCATGTTTTGGTCCCTGGACTCATGTTTTTGAGACCCTATCTCTGGTCCTTGGACTCATGTTAATTGAGCAAGATTTGGTCCATGGACTCATGTTTTAAGGCCTTGCTTGGTCCGTGGACTCATGTTAAAGAAATAAACCTTTGGTTGAATCTATCACAGTTAATGGGTTAAGGTCTTATGGCCTTCAGGGACGACGATCTCTGTTAGTCTGAGCTCAGTCTAGCCTCACAGATAAGTGGAAAGACCCCTTGGGTGTTGGGTAAAACACTTCATGACTGACCCTGCATTTATGATTGTCCTTGGATGGCTAACCCTACATGTCTTGATTTTCTAGTATGAACACTCTCATGATTGTTGAAGTTATGCTCTACTGCTATATGTCATGTGTTCTATTTTCCCCCACACCGCACACACTGTTACCTCACTCACTGGGACGTAGTCTCATCCCACGTTGTGGGAAAACATCTTCAGTTGTGCAAGAAAGGATTTCTTAGCATTGGAGGACGAGTCAGAGTCTCGAGGCGGACCCTGCCGCCTCCCCAGTTGCCAGTGGCCTTCGGATGTTTAGATTTAATAAAGTTATGTAATGATTAAGAATTGTGTATAAATGTATATGCTTATATGTAATGATTTGATGTGAATGTTTGGTTTGGCCACAGAGGCCTCTTATTACTGAAATGGATTAGTGCTTCTGTTATTATGAACTGTACTGTTGTTTTGCTGGTTTTCAGGTGGATCTGGAAATTGGGAAATGTCCAGTTTTCAGGGGAGACTCTGCCGGATTTCCGGCAGGAGTTTTATGAACCTTAAACACGCCAAGTGTGGGTTCCTCCTTGTCTTTCTTAAGGGAATGTTTTAGAATTGTGTGTATTGAATGTTGGAAGTAGCCTAAGCATGCGTTGGACTGTTTAGGCAAATTGTGCTTGTGTGCCGATACACGAAATGACGCGAAATAATTTTAGAAATTCGGAATAGTGTTTCCAACGAACACTTATTCTTGAACTGAGAAATTAGGACGTTATAGTTTGAACCATCGTTTTTGGGATGAGGGGAGGGTAGGAAAGAGAGAGATAACAAGAAAAAAATGAAGAGAGAGAAGATGAAAGGAGTGATAATTATCTCATAGGAAAGGAAGAAAAAGAAAAAGAAAAATGAGGTATGAAATGATCTTATATATTTTAGAATAAACTAACAAGTATCTTATATGTTAAACAGACATTTTTATGAAATTAAAAATTAAATCTAAAAATTTAACAAATAAAATAATTTTATATTTTAAAATATTTAACAAAATAGTTTAACAAGTAACAAATTATTTTCATAATCACTTGACCACGTCAATTTTAAAATTAAAATATTTTTATTAAATATAAAATTCAATTAAAATATATCTTTAAAATTAATTTAGTTGATAATTTTTTTAATCTCAATACAAATAAATTAAAATATAAAAATAAAGATAAAAGTTATAAAAAAATTATTGAAAATTATGGTAATATTGGTTTTTGTCAGTATAATATTTCAGACTGATTTTTATTTTTGACTTTTTTACTTTAATTTTGCAATTAAACTTACAAGTATCTCCTAGATTGCATATTTATTCCTATGAAATATAAAAAAATTAATTTTAAAATTTAAGTTGATTATTTTAAAATCATGTTAATGATAATTTATGTCATGTTTTTCACTATTTCACTATTTAATTAGGTATAATGTGTTTTGTATGAGTATTTTTTATGATTTTTTTGCTAAGCAAAGAAAATATATAAAATTAAAGGGAGTACAAGGGGTACTTCAACCCATGAACATAAAATATAATGAGAATATAACTTATAACTCCATCATACAAACCACCCAACAAACCATCAACTTGAAGAACCAAAGTAGAAACCTCCAGCACCTAATTACACAACAATGACCAAATAATGCCAACCCCTGCGCATATTACATATAAACAAAAATATCCCTTGCATCTAGATTTTAAAGTTCAGGCAAGCAGATGAAACATAATCCCATGATGAGAAAGGATAATGAAATGATGAATCCTTAGCATGAAGCCAATTCTATGACCAGATTTTTATTAACTAACAGGTCACATACCGTAGTCATTTTTTCTGGAAAAACAGCCTCATTTCTAGCAATCCAAAGTGACCAAAGAGCAGCCATCCAAACAATTGACCACCGCAAGGTGTTGTCACTTGAACAATTTGGGATGCCTAGAAAGTTTTCCAAATGCACATGACAACAATTGTGAAGAGAAGAAGTATAACCAAACTAGTTCAAACACGCCATCCAGATGCTATAAGCAAAATGAAATTCAAAAAACAGGTGAGGAAGTGTCTCTAGCTCATGACCACACCACACACAGAACCCACCACTAGACAATATAATATTCCTATTGATCAAATTCTGTTTTGATGGAATTCTGTTTAACATAGCTCTCCAAACAAATCCAGAAATTTTTTATGCTAAGAACTTTGACCAAATAAACTTGTAAAAAGGCAAATTTGCATATATACCATCATTTACCACCACTTGATAAGCTAAACTGATAGAATAAATACCTTCAGTACCTGCCTTCCAGCACCATGAATCTCGTTTGTCTGGTTTCAAAGATAATCAATCAATTTCTGCTGACAGCAAAGCTAACTGTTCAACCTCCCATTGGAACAGAGGTCGCCTCCAACTCCAACTCCAATTCCACACCCAACCCCCATCCCTCCTAACTAGCATGTCAGCAACAAAAACATCTTTAACAAGAGCTATTGAGAAGAGTTTTTATATTTGACACATAAAGCTAACGGTCCACACCACGACTCTAACCAGAAATATGTGTTGCTCCCATCACCTACTATCTTTTTACAGTTATATTTGACACATAAAGCTGAGTATTTTTTATGTTTGACACATAAAACTGAGTATTTTTTATGATATATAAATCATTAGTGTAAGAAATAAAAATACTAACAAATATAATGGTATATAAACATAATAAAATACATGTACATACAAGGGATAAACATCAATAATTTATTAAGATAAAAATATTTATAATCTACAAAATTATTATATTTTTAATTTCTTTTATTTTTTTTATTTATAGTCATGAGCATGACCTTTAAGAAAAATAGTGTATCTTTAGTTTTCTTTCAGGGCTACAATACATTAATTTTACATTTTTAAAGATTAAAAGTTAAAAATCTTTAAAAGGAATAAATTTAAAAAATATAATATTTTTAAAGATGGAAAATATATTTAACTATTTTTTATTTTTCTTATAATTTTATTATTTTTCGATGATAATTACTATAAATTTGAATTTAAATCATATATGAAAAATAAATATATTAAGTTACCCGTGCAATAAAGGTCATTAGGTCTATTTGTGTTAATATTATTTTAATAATAATATTGTATTAATATTTGTAAATCGTATAACAAAATGCTATTTATTTTTTTTATTTTTCTCTATCTATCTATATATATATATATATTGTAAAATTTACTTGAACTTTGCTATTAATGTGCTATTGATGAAATATAACATATGGAATACTAAACACCTCTTAAAATTCATAGGCATTATATAATTAGTATTATTAAATATTAAATCTATTACATAATTTACTAAAAATTAAAATAAATATTTATTACACTATATTAAATTTTAAATGTAAAATACTCTTAAGTAATTATATTAATCAATTTTAAGTTAAATGAATCATTTAATCTTATTATTTACTATAAATTTAATTTAATATCTATTGGTCACAATACTTATGATTATATTTTTATTTTGAAAATATAAAATAAATATTCTAATTTTTAACATAAAATTATCTATATCTATATATTACAAAAATCACTTGAACTTTGCTATTAATATGCTATTGATGAAATATAACATATGGAATAAACATATCTTAAAATTTATAGGTATTATATAATTAGTATTATTAAATATTAAATCTATTAAATAATTTACTAAAAATAAATGAAATATTTATTACACTATATTAAATTTAAAAATGTGAAATACTCTTAATTAATTATATTAATCAATTTTAAGTTAAATGAATCATTTAATCTTATTATTTACTATAAATTTAATTTAATATCTATATATCATAATACTTACGATTACATTTTTATTTTTAAAATATAAAATAATTATTATAATTTTTAGTACAAAATTTTGCGTATAATGTCTTATAATTATATTAAAAAAATCACATCAATTAATTTTATATTATTTAAATTCCATTAGAACTATTTTAAATAATTTAAAATATAAAGACTGAGTACTTTTGAAAATTTAACTTAAATATGTATATCTATATTTAATATGTAAAATTTACTTGAAGATAAAATTAAATGTATGTCATTATTGTTAAGTTTTCAGTTTAACAATTTAAATAATTATTATATTAAGTATCTATTTTAATCCTTTTATAACTGATTATAACGACTTTCACTTAGAGTCTGTTTAGGTGGAACTTCTACAGAAGTATTTATAGGTGAAAAAAATAGCATAATTCTAAGAGGTCAAATGCATTTAACTTTTTCATAAGTTAAAATTAGTTACTTTTGGAGAAGTTAAATGGGAGAGCTTTTGGAGTAGGTGGTCTACAAAGACTAATTTTAACTTATAGAGAAGTTAAATGCATTTGACCTCTTTGATTCGTGCTATTTTTTTCATCTAGAAGTACTTCTACAGAAGTTCCACCCAAACAGGCTCTTAGACACTAACTATTAGCAACAACCACAAGACTCGAACTTGAGACCTTGCTTAAGGGGAATCAAGCATGTACCACTTGAACCAACCCCCGTTGATATATAATTAGTATAATTTTACTTATAATATTATTTTTTTTATAAATTTAAGTTATAATATCTTTCACTTATTTTTAAAAGTTTATTCTCATAAAATATTATGAAAATACAATATAGATAAACCCGTGCAACGCACAGGTATTATTTCTAGAGGTGGCAAAATGGGCTACCCGGCCCGATGCGGGCCGGCCCGAAGCGGGCCGCGAGCTAAAACGGGTCGGGCCAAAAAGGCCCAAATTTAATTAGGGCTCAAAAAATGGTGCCCAAGCCCTATAAAACGCGGGCTAAGCCCGGTATTTAACGGGCTTTGCGGGCTAAGCTCGATATTTTGATAAAACGGGCTGGGCTAAAATAGCCCTATATCAATTCGGGCTCATTTTTTAAAAATCAAGCCATATAATTTAACGGGCGGGTTCGGGTCGGCCCGATGGGCTTGACCCATTTTGCCACCTCTAATTATTTCTAGTTTTATATGAGTTTTAACTTGAAACGGATAGGTCGAATTAATGTCCAACTTTTACAATTATAGTCACAATTAAAGACCATTTATATACATATTAAGCAAGAGACATGTTAGAAGATAAATTAACAATAAAATTACTTTCAAATTATTCGTATCTATTTATTTATTATTGGGTAATAATCTTTTATTCTAATAGTCAACATATTAAATTTTAAGGGTCAGTTTGAATAAATTTCGTTATTAACACTTATAGGTGAAAAAAATAATGAAGAAATTAAAATGAATTTAACATCATTCATAATTTAAAATTAGGTATTTATGGTGAAGTTAAATGTGAGAGCCTTTGAAAAAGTTGAGTTTCACATACTAATTTCAATTTATGGAAGAAGTTATTTTCATTTTACTTGATTCATTTTGTTTTCTTTTGTTATAAATACTTACTGAGAAGTTTATCTAAACTATCTCTTAATAAAAAAAATAGATAAATATTGCATTTCTATATTAAAATAATTTTGAAATGCAATATATGAATTGCACATTTGAATTTTATATTTAAGTGTATTATTAAATTTATATTAAACAGGATTACATATATCATATTAATATTAACATAGATTATTAATAATATGTAAAAATACGATGAAATAGAATATTAGACCTTGTGCATTGCACATATTACAAATTTGTGATAATCAAAATAATAATGATATGTTCAATGAATGTGAAATGTAAAATATTACTCAATTCTTAAGTATGTTAGTGTTAGTTATTTTTATCTTACCCTTTTATATTAAACAAAATATGTTGAAGTTTGTAGGATGTTGGAGACATGAAGTATACTTATAAGTATTGTTGTGAAGCTATTTTTGGTTTGAGTAGAGATCTAAAAAGCATTTTCAATCTAATGTTCCTGATTTTTCTATGTGTTGTATGAAAGAAAAAATATCGTTATCGTTTTTGGAAAAATCTCCTGAATTGTTATCCAATTTGTTTGTCGGTGTTGATTCTAGAGGAATCCATTTTTTTTTAGAAAACATTAGAACATGCAATGTTTTCTTTCACATTCATTGGAGCTAAGGTTGAAACAAATTTAAATGATGGTCATGGATCATCGCAGTTTGTTATTAGTGATAAAGTTTATCACTGAATTGGTAGTTTATTGACAATGAGATGAGAGTGACCGAAATTTGCTCAACTATATATTTATGACACGTGGAATGAAGTTCGGAATAGGTTGTCCTGTTTCAGGTTAGACTAATTCTACATTATTCTTGAATTAATTTTTCAAGAAACTAATATGTTATTTCATTTTTATTTTTATATTTGCTATCAAAATAATAATAAGAAAAAATGCATATCATTCAATGCATTATACACAGGCTTTTGGATTAAATGCTCAATTGGTATTTGACTTAATATTGATAATTGATAAATTTAATGTACTTGCCAAATTATTTAGAAGAAGAGTTAGAGATTCTATTGAGCAAGATTCACAGATTAATATTTCTTTGTGGTTGTTTCAGGATCGAGTTGGTGATCCCCGTACCTATAATATGTCAATGATTGATGAAATTGTTGCGTTAATTGTGGGGGATTTCGATAGTTCTGAGTGTGGAAAGGATATTATTCTTCGTAGTTGAGGTGGAAAATTTTAGATAATATATGAGACACACGTCTTATATATCTTTGCAATATTCATTGTTTTTTTTCTTATAGTGATTATGGATAAATGTAAATATTGAATTCCGTGCTTACAATGTTTCCCACCAACTGATAAGAGCATACAAATATCACTTCGAGAATATCACATATTGGTGTATATTTACCAAAATCTGTTTTCTCGCACGGTCAAATATATGTTATTGTATATAGGGTTAAGTCTTGACAAGGACTTAGGAGTCTGATATGTGGTGATAATTTCAAGTGTTGTAATGTAATAAAAATATAGCATAAAATGAGTTACTTCAAAAAATATAAATAAAATAAAATTTATAATAGTTTTTATTTTTAATTATTTAGGTTTGCTATTTGATGTTCCAAATCCATTTTTTATTTTTAAATTTTTTATATTCTTTATATACTAATAAGTATTGAATTAAATATTTAAAATTAATTAATCATTATTATTTTTTATTTACATATATTTAATAAATTATGTATATTATATAATTCAATGTTAATAAATTATTAAAATAATAATATCCGAGAATCACAAAGGTGGAACACTAGTTGTATAAAAGGTTTTAAATTCAATGGCTTTGTCAAAGGTGTTCTTAGAGTTAGAATGACCTTATTAAAGTAACACAATTTTTTTTTTAAAAAAAAAATATTTATTTTATTAAAAATGACCTAAATTCAAAGGCTATTGGCGTTTGCGTATATCATTGTGGTGGTTTGGTTCTGCGAAAGCCAACCAAGTTGATTTGTAGAAGTCACCAAAACCAAGGATAGAGACACTGATTGTGATAGATGATTCTGGCCTAGAACGATGAATGGAATTCCCGCGTTTTCCTCATTGCATTCCATCCCAAACCGTGTTTCCCTCCTTCTCCAACGGTTCCCCTCTCAATTTGTGGAGCTACACACAAACAAATCCCCACAATTGAAAATTGAAAGAGTAAGACCCTCTTCTGACCGTAGTTTCCAACCCACTTTCCTTCCTTCCTTCGTTCCTCGCTCTGTTTGCTTTTCCTTCGCTGTGACGCCGTGTGTCCTATCCGCCACGCAAGCAGGGAAGGTTTTGCAAACATGAACGGAAAAGCCTCTGTCTCTAAGGAACTCCATGCCAAGCACACCAAGGTTCCGTTTTTCTTCACCCCTTTTCGCCGTTTTTGTTTTCTTTCATTAATTCCTATCTGGGTTCTGATACCTAGAGCTAGTTACAACTTGGGGTTCGTGTTTTGTGATCGTTGGATTTGTTTCATGTTCTCAGACTGTGATATATGAAGTAAATTATGTGAAAGCATGGAGAAGTATTGGAGTTATCTTGTGGGTTGATTCTTAGTGTTTTTGTTTTAATTATTTTTTTTTCCTGTGATTCTATGCAGATCTTAGAGGGACTTGTTAAGCTACCTGACAACAGGGAATGTGCAGACTGCAAGAAGAAGTATGTGCTTTTCAGAACCTATTGTTTTATGTTAAGATCCATAGTTTTGTTCATGAAGCTTCAACTACAATATGTCATTGTCATTCAGTAGTTTTTTTTTTATATTTTTTTAGTACTTCTTTTACTTATATCCACATGGAGATTGATTGTACCATATGTGCGATGATCAATTAAATCCAGCTATTTGAAAGGTGTTTTTTCACTCACTTCATAAGTTTTTCCTTTCCATTCACTTTGCTGTTGTTCCTATCCTCTGATATTAGGGATGTTTCAACGTTGATGATTCACTTAGGGTATGTTTGGGAAGGGGGAAATATAGAGGAAGGGAGGATTGGGGAGGGTTGTAGGAAACCCTTTCCCCCTATGTGTTTGGGAATATAATTTACAGTCTTCCCCTTACCTCCTCCCCCTCCATTTCCCCCCACATTCCCAAACATACCCTTAGGAATAGGTGATATAGTATATTTCAAGGGATTTGTCTTGTGAAGGAAAACAAGACAGGTACATCTCATATTTCAACCATACGTTCGTGCTTCATCGTAGTTGTGTATAGTTTAGCATTTGGTTTGCAAATTTGTGTGTAGAATTTAATGAGGTTATTTCATTGTTTATTGAACACATGATTTTAATATTTCAGGGCACCACGATGGGCAAGTGTAAACTTAGGAATTTTCATTTGCATGCAATGTTCAGGGATTCACCGAAGTCTTGGAGTACATATATCAAAGGTTTATACATAGTTTTTCTCCTGTCTCCATTTAGAAATTGATAATAGCTGAGCCTTCTGATTTTGCAATTAGGTGCGGTCAACAACTTTGGATACATGGTTGCCAGATCAAGTTTCTTTCATGCAATGTAAGAAACTATACAATCTGTTTCTTACTTTCTTAGTGAAAAGTATGATTGAGAAAATTATGAGATACTATGAGTGACTATTCTTTCCACTCTTCCCAATAAAAGAGAATAAACTCTTTTTCCTAAAAGGGCTAGATGTAGGTCTGACAAAATTATATTAGTAAATGACACAAGTGACTTGGTCCATTCCATATGTATGTAAGTTGAGATATCATTTATAGGAGATTATGAAACATCCATTTAATTGATCAGTGAAACAATAGTAATTACCCATGGAAGATATGATAATTGCGTTTGCTACAAATATTGTTGGGCTCTTGATTTCTCTTGCAACTGAATTTATATGGTAATTCGGTTGCCTGCATAATGGCTACTGAGCTAGTTTCTTGATTTGTGTGTTTTATTCAGTTATGGGTAATGCAAAGTCAAATAAGCACTGGGAGGCAAAACTTCCACCAAATTTTGACAGAAATGGATATGGAATTGAGAAGTTTATTCGTGCCAAGTAAGCTTCTAATGGATTCTTATACATGAAATTACTTGAAACCAGAAGACTACATTTTTTCCCCATTCTCTACTATTACCAACTTGCTTAAAATCTTTTAGGTATGTGGAGAAAAGGTGGGCTTTGCAAGGTGAATTAAGATCATCATCAAAGTCAGATGAAATAATCTTTAACTTGAATGAGTCACCAGCTGCTGGGACTAAGAGTGGTATTCAAAGAAATAGGAGATTGTCTCTTGAGGAAAGCGTTCTTGTGAAGCATGTGGCACAAATTAGGCCTCCAGTTGCAAGATCTCATGAGGTATTTATGTTTTATCTGATGTCCAATCCCTGATAAAGAATTTCCTATCAGTTTTAATTGCACAGATACATATTCAATGGATCATTTGATAAACCAGTCACATGCACAATTGATAAGCAAGTGACTGTTATTTTTTGGTTTTGCATGGTCATCCTGTGACATTTTTTGTCCTATTTCTTACAAATTTGTTGTCCATGATGATAACAACTTGCATTTTGGGGGAAGGAGGAGGGAGGTTTGTTGTGTCACAACTTGCATTTTGTCTTTTTTATTTATTTATTTTCCCCCTCTGCTATATCACACTATTCTCTTTCTGCTTTGTTTGCTCAGTAAAGTTTTGATTGCCTTCCAAGGTTTACTACATCACATAAAAACCAAAATTCAATTTGAGGTTTTTCTTTTCAATTCAGGGCTCCTTAGATTTACAGAAGAAGATTTCACCATCATTAAAGAGGCCATCCGCATCACTTGATTTTGATAACTCCCTTGGAAAGAACAATGGTACTGTTGATCTTTTTGGCTTGCTTTCCACCCATGATGATAAACAGAATTTCTCAACTACACCTCCTCCTAGCTGGACAACATTTGATTGTAAGATGACAATACTTTTACCTTACATCCTCCGTGATCTTTCTTCTTTTTTCTTTCATTCTCTTGGTAATAAGAGTTCTTGGAGAATTATGGAAACCACTCAAGATGTGTGACATTTTATATAGAAATATTTTGTCTTGACAAATTTGAAGCGGTTAAAGCTTTTCTTCACTTCAGCAAGTTGTTTCTTCTTCTAATATCCTTGCATTGCACCCTTGTTCCATTCACAACTAAGAAGATGGGGGCAGTTCATGTTATGTACTTCCATATTATTAAATCAATATTTATGTTTGCAGGAGTAGGAGTATAAGGTGTTAGTTCATAGATTGTTGAGCTAGCTCTTTGGGTAGATGTGACAAGATTACAGCTCCAGACGTTCTTGCAATGTTGCATGAACATTGAGCTGCATCAGTCTGGTGTGTACTTCTCATTTCAATTTTAAAAATGCAGAATGCTAATTTGATGTTTTTCTTTATTTCCTTATTTTGATGATCCCCATGTTTTTGTACATTCTCCTAAAATCAAGAGACTCTGCTTGTTCTGCAGCCTTAAAATTACCTGAACAAGGTTAAGTCAGCTCAATAGTTGCGTATTTATTTAATACAATATAAGTAAACACATATTACAGGAATACAGGGTATATTTTGGCTGTTATAAGCTCTACACATTTTTATCCTTGATTCTGAGATATATAACTGCTTCCTATTTTGGCTGTTATAAGGTCTTTCATATTTTGTTCCATACATGGCATATTTCTTAAAAGGAGCTTACAAAGATTTTTTTTTTTTTTCACAGGTTTGGGGACTAATTTTTCATTTAACACAGACTGCAGCAGGATATAAATTAGGCACCCATCTGCACCTTTGACCTTGATATATCACAAAGCCAGAGATTGTCAATGAAATTGTTTGATTTTCACTGTAGCTCCTATTACTTTTTCCCCTACAACAGCCACTGTTTCAGCTGGAGAAAGGGATTTAGGAAATCACAGCTGTTAGTCCTTTGCTCTTTCAGAGTGTCACTTCAAGAGTCTGATTAAAGAGGTTGTAGATGAAATGTGTCCCAGCTTAAGTTTGTTCTTTTTCTTGTGTTCCCTTTTTCTCATATATCAGTCTAAAATCTAAATACACAACCAACGTTAATCCTAGTCTTTTGATAACAAAGACTTCACCAGAAAGAAAACAAACCATTGATTTGTCCCTTATAATTTTATGTAAAACAAATTCAAAGAAAGACTTTAATTACTATTTACCAGACAGAAAACAAACAAACTTAGTGTTAATAACACATGAGATGTCACATTCATTAAATGATGTGATGACACATTATTGGATGTCTGTGTAAAATTTATTTACATTGATAATGTATATATATTAAACTCATACAATAAATTAAAGATAATAGGTGCATTCCGCTCTAATTAACTTTTAAGTGAACAAAACACAATCAGCAGTTATGGTTACACGAATCTTATGTGATCAGGAAGCAAGACCGGTAGTTGCATGCCATGCATACCTGAGATAATTGGCATATTATTGTTTAAGACAAGTAAAAGAGGCATTTTATTATATCCGAATTTCTTGATCATTGCATCTGTAAAGAATTTTACAAATTGATTCACTGAACACCTAAACATGGAAATCAAGGCTAGCCAAATACTTAAGTAGGCCTAAAGTAAATTATAAATTGGGGCATATTCATAAGACATAAGAGACCTCACATAACATACCTATTTTTAAAAATTGAAATATTTTTTTTAACAAATATAAGTTATATTAAATTAAGAAAATTATTTTTATAAGAAAAAAATATTTTTAATTACTATCTATCAACTAATAGTTAATAATATTTTTTATATTTGATATAAAAATTTTATTAAATTCAATATATAAGATATATACCTATAAAAAATTTGAGACCTTGTAATAGGGGAGACCTAAAATCATTGATTTAATAGCCTCCCCTTGAGCCGGCCATGATGGAAATATATACCTTGTTAATGATTTGAAGTTAAATTAGAAAAATAAGTTGAAAATTTCAAATTTTTTATGGTACTAATAAATCTAAGCTTTGATTTTCTCAGTACTATTTGACGCTTGGAAGTAGATATG
Organism: Sesbania bispinosa; assembly: GCA_026901365.1. Lineage (NCBI taxonomy): Eukaryota > Viridiplantae > Streptophyta > Magnoliopsida > Fabales > Fabaceae > Sesbania > Sesbania bispinosa. The sequence goes on along the minus strand of QLOH01000927.1, from coordinate 12,177 downwards.
AAATTTAGTTTTAAATTGGAATTAGACCTTTCAATTATAATTATCTACAATATAATGGAAATTTTAAATCTAAATCTAATTTCATGGAATTAAATAATAATTAATATATACAATATTTAATTCTTAATATTTTTTTTTATCTTTGTTACTTAGGCCACCTTTATCGGTAAGCACCAATGCTTAAGGGGAATATACCACTAGAGTGGATCTTAGGATGAGTGCTTCTCAAGCACTAGTGCTTTAAATTTTGAGTGTGTGATGTGTATTGGTGGGACCCATTTAAAATTTGTGAATGGTAAAAAAAGTAAAATATTGGGTTAGAGAAGAAAATGCTTAATAAGAACTTGTTGATTTGTACTGGTGGGACCCATTTAAGATATGTGAATAGTGAAAAAGTGGAGTGTTGGGTTAAAGATGACCTTACATATTTTATAAAGCTTTGTCATTATCAACCACCATTGCTAGCATCAGACATGTCACTGTAAGTATTCTATGACCGTTGTTGCCGCTGGTATTCACCAGCCACTGTTAGTCTGTTACTGCTGGCATCCTACCACTAGTGTTATTTGTGGTGTATTTGGCCATTGTTACCGACCACTTTTGTTGCTAATATCCTTTAAATCTTGTGACCAGCACCCTCTCTCCATTAATCACCTCCATTCTATCTTCGCATATGCCATATGCACTCTAATTATTATTAGCATTTTCTAATCAGCCCTGTCCCTGATACCCTCTAATAAATTCTAATTCAATTTAGAGAATTGTGATTATATATCTCAAATTTTCATTTTTGTCAAACTAAAATGTTCGGTCAATTGAAATAAAATTTTAAACAGTAATAATTCTTCGGAATTCACATGTTAGTTAATTGTTTTCATTAATTTTAAAATTTGAGGTATGTATTGAACAATACTGATAGTTAATTCTGTTAATTAGTTTTTTCTGTTAAAGCATTTTGTTTTCAGTTAATTTGGTACTATTTTGTTTAGTTTTCAGTTTCACAGCCTTCATTGCATTGTATAAATAGTTCCTTGTTTACCCTTTATCAATAAGAAATGAAATTCATCTTTCTTCAAAGCTCTTTTATGGTATCAGAGCTCTCTTAGGAGAGCTCTGCTACGCATCACCTTCTTCTTTCTCTTGAGTTTTCTATCATGGCCGAATCAACCACCAATTGTTGAAGTTCCGATCCAAAGAGTCCCTACTATTTGCATATTGGAGAAAGCCCAGGAGCAATTCTTATTTCACAACCATTAGATGACACAAATTACCATTCATGGAATAGAGCAATAAAGACAACACTCATATCCAAGAATAAATTGGAGTTCATCGATGGATCATTACCAGTTCCTGTAGTTACAGATCCATTCTACAAAGCTTGGAGAAGATGCAACAATATGGTCCTATCTTGGATTAACAGATCATCAAGTAAGCAGATTAACCAAAGCAGTATCTACATTGACAATGCCAAAGTCCTCTGGGAAGATCTTAGAGAAAGATTTTCAAAGGGAGATCATTTTCATATGTCAGATCTTTTGCAAGAAATCCATTCCATCAAACAAGGTGAGAGAAATATTGCTACCTATTACACAGACCTGAAAATTCTTTGGGAAGAATTAGAAGCTTTGAGACCTATTATTCCTTGTGTTTGTGGTGCAACATGTCATTGCCAGAATACAGAGACACTAAATATGTGATATGTTTTCTAAAGGGTTTAAATGATCAATTTGGCACTATAAGGAGCCAGGTTCTGCTAATGGATCCTCTACCATCAATAAATAATAAGACTTTTTCCCTGGTTTCACAGCAAGAAGGTCAACTTGGGGCAGGTAACTTTGCTGATTCAAAAGTCTTGCTGAACTTCACAGATGCTATTTCAAACTTTAAACCATCACTTGGTAGAGGTTTCAATGGAAATAATAGAGGCAAAGGTAGATCAGGAGGAAGAGGATTCCCACACAAAGTGTGCACATTCTGCGGGAAAGAGAGACATACTATAGAAACATGCTACTTTAAGCATGGTTTCCCTCCAAATTACAAATTCAGATCCAAGAATGGCACTGCTGCTGTGAATAGTGCTCGAGCTCTTGAATTCAATGATGAAACCACAACAATAGAACCTGTTTCCTCTGACATCTCACAAGAATCAAATTTAAGTTTCACTCCATAATAGTTAACTCAAATTGCAGCTTTGCTCAATAAAACAGCACCCATTCCTAATGCTTCCAATGTAAATCATGTTACTTTTACTCATGATTCCTCACAAGGTAAATCTTTAAAATCGTCTACATGGATATTAGACAGTGGAGCCATTGACCATGTATGTCATTCCATTTCTAGCTTTACTTCTTGTCATTCCATCAAGCCAATACTTGTTAATTTGCCAAATGGATCCACCACTATTGCAAAATACACTGGAACTGTCATATTTTCTAATCAACTCATCTTAAATGATGTCCTTTACATTCCTGAATTTAAATACAATTTGATTTCTATGCACAAACTTGCTCTTTCTCTTTCTTGCAAGCTAACCTTTGATGATGTATCTTGTACTATTCAAGACTTGAATACCTTGAAGGTGATTGGGCATGCTGAAGTTCAGAACAACCTCTACATTCTTTGTCAACCAGAAACACCCTCCACAACTATAAATTCTGCTTCAACAAACTCACCTATCAAGCCTTGCCCATTTTTTTGACCTATGGCACTTTAGATTAGGCCATCCTTCTCAATCTGTATTACATACTGTTTGTAATCATTTCCCTTATGTTAAATTTGATCAAAATAAACTCTGACTACTATCATTTAGCAAAACAAACCAAACTTCCTTTTCCTATAAGTGTGAATAAAAGCAATGATTCTTTTGATCTTGTACACATGGATATATGGGGTCCAATTGCTATCAATTCTGTTCATGCTTATAAATATTTTCTAACTGTGGTTGATGACTTTACCAAACATACTTGGCTTTTTCTTATGAAATCAAAGGCTGAAGCTAAAACTCTTGTGCATAATTTTGTCACTATGATTCACACATAATTTAGCAAAATTATCAAGATTATTTGAACTGACAATGGATCTGAGTTTCTTCTTTCTGATTTCTATGCCAGCAAAGGTATTATCCACCAAACTTCTTGTGTGGAAACACCACAGCAAAATTCTGTGGTTGAAAGAAAGCATAGACACATTTTAAATGTGACTAGATCACTACTTTTCCACTCACATCTTCCAAAGATATATTGGTGCTATGCTGCTAAACATGTTGTTCATTTAATAAATAGACCACCTTCTCCTATTTTACAAAACAAATCACCTTTTGAACTTTTGTATGATAAACCACCTACCATACTTGATCTTAATCTCTTTGGAAGTCTTTGCTATGCTTCAACTCTTTGCCAGCATAGAAGTAAATTGGATCCTAGAGCTAGAAAATGTGTGTTCTTAGGACATAAATTAGGCACAAAAGGGTATGTTTTGCTTGATCTACACAATAGAGAAATTTTTATATCCAGAAATGTAATATTCTATGAAAATATATTTCCTTATGCCTCAATCTCAGGTGCCATCTCCCCATCTTCACCCTGCACACCTCTTTATTCCACTGACCTTTTGTTTGATGACTCAACATTATCCTTGCCACCTCAAACAGCAACCATCCCTACTACAACTTCACCTCAAACAGCAACCATCCCTACCACACAACCATTCAGAAGATCTTCAAGACCAAAACAACCTCCCTCCTATCTTCAAGACTTTCATTGCAATGTTCTGATTTCTTCATTGTCCACTTCATCCAAAGGTATCAAGTATCCTCTCTCTTTTGTACTTTCTTATAATTCTCTCTCTCCTTCCTATTCCCATTTCATTTCATCAATTTCTGTTAATGTTGAACCTAAAACTTACCATCAAGCTGCTCAATCCCATTATTAGGTTAAAGCAATGCAAGCTGAGTTACATGCTCTGGAAGAAAACAAAACTTGGTCTCTTGCCGACCTGCCACCAGGTAAGGTTCCTATTGGCTCCAAGTGGGTGTATAGAATCAAGTATAAATCTGATGGATCTGTAGAAAGGTACAAAGCCAGGTTGGTTGCCAAAGGCTACACACAAACTGAGGGGCTTGACTATTTTGATACTTTTGCACTTGGTGCTAAACTAACCACTGTGAGACTTCTCTTGGCATTAGCAGCATCTTGTCATTGGCACTTACATCAATTGGATGTAAATAATGCATTCCTCCATGGTGATTTACATGAAGAAGTTTATATTGAACTTCCAAAAGGCATTACTGCCTCCAAACCAAATCAAGTTTGTCGTTTACACAAATCTCTTTATGGCTTAAAACAAGCTGGAAGACAGTGGTTTGCCAAGCTTTCCAGTTTCTTACTTTCTTTGGGCTACAAACAATCCCCCAATGACCATTCTCATTTCACCAAATTCTCTCCTACAAAATTTACAGCTTTACTTGTTTATGTGGATGATCTAATTCTTGCAGGAAATGATGATTCAGAAATTCTTTCAGTCAAACAGAAACTGGATCATAAGTTCAAAATCAAAGACCTTAGCCACTTAAAATACTTCTTAGGATTGGAGGTAGCAAGAACTCACAAAGGTATCTCTATCTGTCAACGAAAATACACCTTAGACATCCTCTCTGATGCTGGTTTATTAGCTTCTAAAGTTGCTCCCACACCTATGCTTAAAACTCACAAGCTGCATCAGCATGATAGTGAACCTTATCAAGACCCTGTCTCATACTGAAAATTAGTTGGTAGACTATTATACTTGACCACAACTCGCCCTGACATAAGTTTTGTTGTTCAACAATTAAGCCAATTCATGGCTTCTCCCACAGTTCTTCATCATAAGGCTGCCATTCGCATCTTGAGATATCTCAAAGTTTCCCCAGGACAAGGTTTATTTTATCCTGCCACTTCTCAACTTCAACTTAAAGCATTCAGTGATTCTGATTAGGCTACTTGCTCAGACACACGAAAATCAATTACTGGTTACTGTATTTTTCTTGGAGACTCTCTCATCTCTTGAAAATCAAAGAAGCAAACAACTGTCTCTCGATCTCCTCTGAATCAGAGTATAGAGCTTTAACATATATTGTATGTGAATTACAATGGTTGACATATCTGCTCCATGATTTACAAGCTTCTTTCACTTCTCCTGCACTCTTATATTGTGATAGCCAATTTGCTCGACACATAGCTTCCAATGTCGTGTTTCATGAACGAACCAAACATATTGACATTGATTGTCATGTTGTTCGAGAAAAGTTACAAGCTAAACTCTTCCATCTCTTGCCTATCTCCTCTCATGATCAAACTGCAGATATTCTTACCAAGGCGCTGGATCCTCAACCTTTCACTCATCTTCTTTCCAAGCTGGGAGTTATCAACATCCACTCTCCAGCTTGCGGGGGTATTGAACAATACTGATAGTTAATTCTGTTAATTAGTTTTTTCTATTAAAGCATTCTGTTTTCAGTTAGTTTGTTACTGTTTTGTTTAGTTTTCGGTTTCATAGCCTTCATTGCATTGTATAAATAGTTCCTTGTTTAGCCTTTATCAATAAGAAATGAAATTAATCTTTCTTCAAAGCTCTTTTAGTATGTATTTCAATGTATTTATATAGAAATAAGGGTTAAATATGTTTTTGGTCCCACAAATTATGATGAAATTTGGTTTTAGTCACTCATTTATTTTTTCATTAGTTTTGGTCCTCCATTTTTTAAAATCACATGCTTTTAATCCTCCTTATTAACTATACTATGTTAAGTCACTTTCGACTTTTTTCGAGTAAAAATTTACAGGAAATTTGTTTCAATTTTTTCTCTAGAAAATTTATGTATAGTAAATTTAAAAAAAAACTACAAAAATTTTAAATAAAAATGCTACTTGAAATTTTCTTTGCTTTGTTGTAAGAAAACCTATAGTAAATTTCCCACAAATTTTAGAATCTAAACAAAATTTCCTTTAAATATTGAAATTTGTAGGAAAATTTAAAAAAAAAATCCATAGAAAAATCTACAAAAAATATTATTATGTTATTATTTAGCGAAATATAGCTAATAACGAGAACTAAAATCATGTAATTTTAAAAAATTGAGGACTAAAATCAATAAAAAAAATAAATAAATGACCAAAACCAAATTTAAATTTATTTTAAGGGAAAAAAAACATATTTAACCATGTAAATAAATAAAATGAACTTTGATGGGAGTAACCCCACCGGAACTTACAGCGCGCGCACGATCCTTATTGTAAGGGCGCCCGCATTGTAGTTGACTCTCCGCAACCGTCATCTCTTTATAATGGCGGGAAAACGATTTACACTCTCTGGTTTCCTTGATCACTGCTTTCTCTTTCTTATTCTGTGCTTTGAGAAGTAGCTACGTTTTCTACTTTGCGATCCTACCTTGCTCATCTCACTGTGAAGTTCACCAAAGGTACCTGGCACTTTACATTTCATTTCATTTTCATCATAAAATCGTTGCATTTTCTGATATCAGTTTCTGTTTTCGTTTTATCCGAATCAATCAAGCTTTAGATTTCCGTAGTTTGTACTTTCACCGAAAATTTTCAGTGAAACTCAATGCTGAACTTCCTATTCCATATTATTTGAAGCAATATTAAGTTCCTTCGAATTAGCTAGTTAACTCACAGATTTTATTTTAACCTGTTTGGTTTGAAGGAAAATGGAGGGATTAAGGCCAGCGTGGGCTGTCAAAGCTATCATCGTGATCGTATTCACTTCCATTCTCTTCCGATGCGTCTGCGGTATTAACCACACCGTCGGTGGAGCTTCCGGCTGGGATCTCCGTTCAAATATCCAGGCCTGGTCTTCTATGACCACGTTCAGTGTTGGTGATGATCTTCGTAAGTACCTTTACCTACACCTACTTCATTTTCTCTTTCGCTCCATCTCAATGCATTGATCTCTTCGATTCCAAGAAAATCGTTTATGCTAAAACAGAGCATGCATGTCCGATCTTAATCTTTGAATTTCGAAAATTTTAAATCTAGCAGGAGTAAAATTAACGATAGAGTAATAAAAAGGTTAAGTTCTTTGCCATTTGGTTCGGTTTAATTGAATTTTCGTTTTGAGAATATCATAATCCATTAAAACAAACACGCTTTATATTCATTTTCTTTTTTCCTTCTATATATTTTCTCGGTAGCCAAACAGTCCAAACTACCAAATATTATTGAACAGAATGCATTACGGAACCGTTTTCTACGTTTCGTTCTTGAAGTAACAAAAACTGAGACAAATCCAAGGGCGTTTTTAGCTTAACAGAATTTTAATTTTTAATTAAACTTGTGAAAAAAAATTAAATACCAAACGTTCGTTGGATCTGTGTTGGTTGGCAGTTTTCTCATACACGCCGGTTCATGATGTGGTGGAAGTTAACCAACAAGGTTATGACACGTGTACGATCGTCAATGCCTTGGCCACGTACGACAGTGGAGACACCGTGATCCACCTTAAGGAACCGGGAAACCGCTACTTTATCTGTGGCCGAATGGGCCACTGTCAACAAGGGCTTAAACTCCAAGTCCAAGTTCTAGCCCAGTCCAACAACAACGGAACCAATGAAGGCAGAGGACGTTCGGCTCATCCACCTGAAGATATTGACGACCCAGCACCTGCGAACGGGCCATGCGATTGTTCCCGTGCTGAAGAGAGCCATGAGCCGATGCCATTGATTACGCTCGTAATCATCCTCGCTTTCACTCGCGCTCCTTTCTTCTTTGCCTTTTCGAATCTCTCCGGTTATACTTGACGCGTTGAGCTACCTAGCTAGCTAGCTAGCTCCCACCAGACATTTTGTTCATGTGTCTTTATTGCGTGTCTTTTGTCACAGCCTATTCCTTAGTGTGCATATACGATTGCGATTTGGGATAGTTAATTGTTCAGTTGGTGCACTCGAAATTGAGTAATAAGCTAACTGTGTGCTGTGGTTAATGTGGTATCTCGCTCCCCATGCCTGTACGTGCAAAGTCGTTTTATTCTTGTAATGACTGTGCACACTCATGTGATGTGAGTATTGTATGTTTGCAGTTATAAATCCCTTCCTTGCATAAGACTTCTGACATGTTCTGAATTCATTACATTTTTTACTGGTACATTTTAGTTTTACTTTTTTAAAAAAAAAAATTGTCCATTTAAGTTATTTAATTTATAAATTGCCTGATCTTCTATTAAAATTATTCTTATTAAATAATCGTGTCAAATTATAATTGTTGAGATAATTTTAAATATACAAAATTTTTAATGTGACACGTCTTTATTTAACAATAATTTAAATAAGCATAAGTAATAAGGTCCAAAACAAACAAAATAAAATATTTTAAAAGAGTTTAATATATATATATATATATATATATATACACGATCGGTGTAAAGAAATTTTACACAGACATCCAATTATGTACTACCACATTATTTATTGAATTTAATAACACATGAGGTATAACACTCATTAAATGATGTGGTAGCACACCATTGAGTGTTTGTAAAAAATTTCTTTACACTTAAAATGTAGATTAATTAAATCCTTTAAAGAATATCATTTAAACCTTGTGTTTTTGTGTTCAAGGCATTTTCATTTCTACCAGCAAATAAAGGCTGGTGTTTTTAGTTTTTGGGCCTCAATTCAAAGGTGCTTTTTTATTCCAATTCAAATGTAGATTTAATGGTTGAACAAAAAAATGTAAATTTAATGAAAATTGCTATTTACACCACTAAAATAGCTAAGCACACCAATTCAATTTATTTAAAAAACTAATTCAAAAAAATACCTCCTTACTTTTTGGGAGGTTTCTTCGATTTTTCTTTTTTTGTAAGACTTGAAAAAGAAAATGGAGCAAAGAGAAAGCAAAACATAAATACAATCTTAAACAGTGAACACTAAACATGTCTGCTCTCTAAAGGAGGTGAATGCTTCCAGGTATGTGTTCAATGATTTTCCATTTGTTTCGACCCCTCGCACCCATCATGGCTAAGTCAACACAATGATTGCCCTCCCTGTTTGAATCAGAGAATCCCCCCAATCTCTCTACAGGAAATCTCTAATGTTTAGAACAAGCGCATTATAAGTGTAGATATAAGGCACGTTACTTTGGATAAGTTTGGTGGCATCTTGAGAGTTAGATTGATACTCTACTTTCCTAAACCCCCTTTCCCGAGACGATGAGAGACCCCACCAAATTGCCATTAGCTTCAAATAAAGATTGGTCAAGACATTAACAACGATTCCCTAGGTGATTTCTATTTAATCCTTCAATGCCTACATGTTCATGGTTTCATAAGAAACTTCCATCCACATTAACAACAATAAAATTATAGGAGCGGGGCTTCTAAGTAATTGTTCGATCAGACCTCAGGGGGTTCTAGGAGATCCATAAGTATTGCTAATCAAGCAAATATGGGATGAAATGTGCACAATAATTTACTCATTGATATTTTGTTACTATTAAAAACTGCAACTTTCTTAGCTCTCCACACCCACCAAAGGGTTGATAGGAAGGCAGCATTATATCTCGATATACACTCATGCAATCATTGCCATACATTCCTCCACTTAAACCAAAGGTCATGAAAAATAATTTCCGAAAATTAGATTCTAGAATACAATTTTTCAAAGTTATATTCTAGAAATGGGAATAAGGAGAGAAGAAATGTGTCACGACCCAAATCCAGGGTCGTGATTGACACACAGATTGATACCTTTAGCCTTGCAAGCCCGATAACAATATATAATACAATACTTGACAAATGATTTTCCCAAAATAAACATGCTTCCATAATTCTGCATAAATTTTGATAACATCTCCCCTATATTTTGGACATCCTAAAAAAATACAAAATCCCTGTTAACAATATATACTATTAAAATTCTGGCAAGCGTACCAAAATCACAACAGTATAATAGTAAGTAAAATGGGTTGTCGTATCCACATGGAACGGTTCAATGTAAATCCTCGTGGTCACACTTATCAAGTGAGAGAAGATGGTTGTTTGTGTAGATTGCAATAGTAAATAAAGAATAGTAAATTAGGATGAGGTTGAGCAAATTACTAGAACTAGGATTGAACTTCGTCTATCGCACCCCTTTCCTATTTGAAACCCAATGATATTTATGAATATATAATCATAATATTGAAGCACAAATTAAAGTTATTTCACAAAGGTTTCCACAAGTATGAAATACTCAGAAACAATTTACCCTGGTGTCCACAGTTATAAATTGCCCCGGATTAAAGATTTATTTGTTAAAGCTATCAATTCACCTTGGTGTCCACAGTTGTGAATTGAGTGTTTTTACCAAATCAGAATTCAAGATCCCTATGTCTAGGCTCCCAAGAATTCGCACATGATTTCATAAAATCACTTGTCAGTGTGCCTCATAAAATCAATTCATAACTCCGACACAAAGGCGGAAGCTAAGCATTAAGAACAGATTAAAAACACCAATATTATAAAAACACGGATTCATAAATAACAAAGAGAATTCAAATACAATTGGGGATTGAATCGACTACTTTCAATCCTATGGGAGAGTTTAGCTACTCATGGTAGCCATTACAAACCAATGGAGAGACTGTCACACTTTTCTCCAGCTCTAGATCTACTCCGCCATCTCCTCTTTTCTGATCTATGCAAAAGGTCCTTTAAATAGAACTTTGGAAAGCCCGTTGAAACCTTGCTTTGGCCCATTGGAAATTAGGGTTCCGTGTTCCTACATTTCAACCTGCGCTCAGCGCAGATGAAGCGCAGGAAACATAATGGAATTTTATTCCTGCGATCCACTTGTGCTCAGCGCAAGTGGAGCGCAGATCTCCGTTTTTCTGCTTTCCTGATTTTCTCTTTTTTAACTTGATCTCTTGCTGATCTTATCCTTATTTGTTGTGCTTTCCTAATTTCCTTCTTTTTAGCTTGATCTTTTGCTGATCTTATCCTTATTTGTTGCTATCTTGTTACTCCATTTAAAACTTTCCTTTTTATCTGCAAAATCAACAAATTTCTTATCAAAATAGCATCAAATTCAAATTTGAATCAAATAATCACAAGATCTGCATTTTAAACTAAAAAGAGATAAATTGGGGAATAAATATAACATTTTGCCCTTGATAAGTGTTGTAATTATATAGAAATTTATCATTAATTTAGCACTTATCAAATTTATACATTATATATATATACACACACACACACATCACTGACTAAAAATCCATAGACACAATATTTATTCAATCAATATAAAAAAATACAACAATTCGACATAAGTTCATAACTAGACTCCCTATAGTTGCATAATATACATATAATCCAAAATAATACCATATGGCTGTTAGGAATATGCACTAGAGACTTATATGTTTATGAACATCCATCACTTGTATCATGTTATTTTATAAAGGCAACTTATTCTTTTAGAATATAATTAATGTCCTTAGAATAGTAAGCTCAAATTTCATAAGAAATCAAATAGATGACTTGATCGTGAGATCTTATGAAGAACTATTCTTAAATAGTCCCTAGTCAAGTATCATCTTAGGATAAAGATGCATTTAGACTAGTATGTGAGTTCATTGATGATCACATCTCACGGATCATGGATATGAGATATCATGTGCTCACATAGGTACACATTAAGAGTAATGGTGTACTGGACAGACCCACCTTAAGAACGTTGCATGGATTGTTACATAAGTGTCGTGAACGTTTCTTAAATTGATAAGTGTTATATGAAGTCCTTCGACCTGAAATCACTACGATTCCTACATAAGGAATTATATGTTTTAATTATCATCAAACGTTACCTGTAACAGGGTAATCATAAAGTTGGTTTTTGTACATATAATAAATTATGTGGTGGAATGTGAGTGCCCTAGATGAGATTTGTCCCTCCTATGTAACAGGAGTTATATTTGTAGGCCTCTTGATAAAGTGAGATTGCAAAAAGCATGGCCATGCTCAGGAGGATAAACATGAGATGTTTATTTTCCGAACAGTCTACTTGGGGATCAAGAAAAACATAAATTGAACTATACAAGGTTGACACAATCCATGCCCTTGTGTTCAGTTAGATATTTGGACAAAGGGACAGATCATATAAATTATCATAAAATATGATTCATCAAGGTTGTTGATAATCTCAATATT